>JAJIBD010011207.1:0-60924 GCA_021461705.1 Cryptotis parvus
GAGTTAACATAGGAATTCTGAAGTTATTTTCTGTCCTTCAGGAATAAATAATATTAAAATATTTCTTTCAAATACTGAAAACCAAAGAGTGACTCTTGATTTCATCAATACCACATTGTTAAAATGTTGATATCCAGGAGGTCTTGTCAAAGGTGGAAATTATCACAAACTTGTGGGAGTCAGAGGCTAGGTAAGACAGAAAATGGAACAGTGTGCTAACAATTGTCGAAAGTACTAATACCAACCTAGAACTGAGCATTAAATACAAGCAAAAAGATACACATGACAACCCTTTAATGTATGTTCTGTAATGCATAGTCTGGAAGGGAAGGAAAAGAGAAAGAGAGAGAAAGGGAAATAAATAAAGAACCTGCCATGGAGGCGGGCTGAGGGAGAGGGGAGGGAACCAGGGACGTTGGTGGTGGGAGATGGGCACTGGTGGCGGGATGGGTGCTGGAACACTGTATGACCAAAACCCAAATATGATCTTTATAATTGTATATCTTTGCAATTGTATATCTCACGGTGGTATAATAAAATACTTTTAAAAAATTAAAAATAAATAAAATGTTGATATCAACTGGACATGACTGTATATTCAGGAAAGCTTTGGCTCACACATCTATCTCATTTCTGAGTATGTATGTTTTAATACTCATACTTCTGTTTAGCACCATACATAAATTATTGAAAGAATATAAAAGGCTTTACTTGCTGAATAGCAAAAGTCAATATTTTGGGTGGTTTGTTTAGATTTCACTGCAAAAGCACATCATCATTGTCTTCAGCAAAACATAGGTCATTCCAAAACCCAAGTCACTGACTTACCAAGTATAAACTATCATACATTACTGTCCATTAACTTAATCTGCTTTCCACTGCAACCAGAGTCTGTCTTCTCACTTTCTCTATCTTCCTTTTAAATGTGCAAACTAAAATGTTAACGTTTTCACATTGCAGATTTAGACAAATGTTAAGAATGATATGAACTAAGCTAATTTTCTATAAGTTTCCAAAATTAGACATAAACACAATAAATAACTTTCAGGTGGTGACAAAGTATTCAATTAAATTGATTCTCTGCCACAAAAAATCCTTCTGGCAAGAAAGGATTAAATGCAAGCAGATTGACAAAGCTCAAAACATTTTCCAGGCAATTTCAGAAAGGAAATAAGGAAGTAAAACTTAAAATATAACAAAATAAAATTTAAATCCTTAAAAGGGAAAATTATTTTATATTAATAAACACTTATTTACAAGATAAATAACAGACATAAATAACATATCATAAAAATAATATCTTTGCTTATTTAATGCTTTCTATAACCTTCACAACAACCCAATAAGACAGCATTATAAAAGGTAAGATCTTTACTTAATTCTATAGGAAATAGAAATAAAGCTGATTTTACAGCTTACCATTTCATTACCACTGTAACTGTTGTATATTTATGACAAAACATTATGTACAAATCACTGTATCACTGTCTTCCAGTTGTTCATCCATTTGCTTGAGCAGGCACCAGTAACATCTCCATACATCCTGTCGAAAGCAAGTGTAGCTCAAGGGCATCTGCTTGCCCCAGGAACAGGAAGAGCCTCAAACCATTCTTCGGGTCATGGAATTGAGGTCCATAATTGTTACTAGTTTTTTGGCATACCAAATAAAACACGGGTAGCTTGCCAGGCTCTGCCGTGTAAATCAAAGGGCAGTTGATTGTCAATCAACTCTATAAGTTAAAAAAATTGTTCAAATAAAATTATACGTAACTAAAAGAAAACATAAGAAAAATGCTTTATGGCATCGAAGCTAAAGGCATCTTCAAAGAAGAAACACCATTGACAAAGCAAATATAAGCAAAGAATAACAAATATTGCTCTTAAAATATTTTTAGAGTTAAATTTGTTGGAAATGTACCTGGATACTAAAAAAATAAAATTTAGTCAAAGATTAAAGTTTTTTTATACTTTTCTTCCAATACCTTGTATGGTGTTATAATGTTTTAGGCAATAATTCAACTAAGCAAAAAAATAGTTTCTGAAGACTAAAAACTAAACAACCTGATACTTGAAAAGAAAGTACAACAAAAGTTCTGCTTCTTTTCTCTATGTTTTTTTTTCTTTACAGAGCAAAGACAAAGCGAGTAATAGACTTTTGGAATAATAACCAATGCCACAAACATACTGGATGACTTTTTTAAAATTGGGACTTCATACTATTATGTTCCACTTTTCTTCCTGTTCCAGTTAACGGAAATAAAATCTAAATGAATAAAGAAATGAATAAGAAAATATTGACTTCATTATATGATCCTAAGTCCCTATCTTGATGTACTATATGAATATATGTATAATATGAGTATATGTACTATATGAACATAGATACAGAATTGTTGGATTACTTACTAGCTCTGTTGTTGAATCACACCCTACTTGCTAGTACTGGTTTTTTGTATGGCTAGCGAGGGATTAGTTTTCCTCCTTCCAATAAGGCTTTTTCATATACTTATGCTAAGGAATTTGCTCTTCTATAAACACAAAAGATAATAGGGTTATTTAACTCCTAAATTATTCACCCCTGGGTTTCTGTCATATCTTTTAATTTATAAGCCTCAGTATCATTTAGATTGATTCTAATTTCTCACTTCCTCAGAAGTCCTTTATGAGCGACTGATGGTATCAGGAAAAGAATTCACCCCTGGCTTCAAAAAGAGACAACTTTTTAGAGTAAGCTCTGCTCTGGCACAAAGTTTAGAGCAAGGTCAAAACAGCTTTGTTCTAACCTATGAACTGCCAAGTCATGAACTGCCTTGCAGCAGAGGACTTAAGACTTACCTTGGAGCAGAGCAAGACTGTTGCTGGAGATAGTACACTGAGGGAGGTTGGAAATGACCTAGCCAGGGGAGCATAATCTGGATCATATGACATAATCTCCCCAGAAAAGATCCCCCCTAAATATTTAATCTCAGGTGTAATTGTATATGCTTGTCCCTCTTACTGTGTTTATACAAGATCACTTGATCACTTCACATCCCGTTATTCGTCGATTTGCTCTAGCGGGCACCAGTAACATTTCCATTTGTCCCTGTCACGTGCCAGTGTAGCCCAGTGGCATTTCATTGCTCCAGGAATACAAAGAGCCTCAGACCTTTCGCTCTGGGTCTTGACAAAGAAGTCTGACCATCTTGTAGGTGGGCAGCCACGCGATCTTTTGACACCCCATGGGATCCAATCAGTAATGGCTCTAGTCCAGTAGTCATCTCTAAGTCACATTACATGTCCAGTCCATCTGATTTTCGATGCCTTGGCAAATGAGACAGCATCCCTGATTCTGGATCATCAACAGAGGTCGAACTCCAGATTCCTTCTCTCACATGAGTGAGGCATGATATTCCAAGCATAGCTCTTTTATTCCTATTTGGAAGACATAAATAGGGTTCTCATAGTGCTTTCTTAGGGACCAGGTCTCTGAGGTGTATATTAATGCAGGGAGAATGGTGGAGTTGAAGAGATGTTCTCAGAGCAGGAGTTTCTTTATCCTTTCAGCAATTTCTTCAACACTCTTGAAGGTGTTTCAGGCAGATCTCTTCCTCCCTGCACAGGTGCTAGGTCATTCATCATGTTGAGTTCTCGACCTTGGTACACATAACTGCTGCATTCAGAGATGTTTTCCATTGAGAGTGAATGTAGCAATGGGAACTAGTTCTTTTTTCATGAATTTTGTTTTGTTGAGATTCAGCTGTAAACCTATCTTTCCACATTCATGGTCAAAGTCAGCCAGAATTTGTGCTGCTTGGTTAATGTATTGTTCTTAGAACAATGTCATCAACGAAGCGGAGGTGGTGTAGTTGCCGGCCGTCTATCTTCACTCCCATTTCTTCCCATTCTAATTGTCATATAACATTCTCGAGGGTGGTGTTGAAGAGTTTCGGTGAAATGGTATCACCCTGCCAAACCCCAGCCTTCTGTAACTGTGAGTTCCCATGAAAGGTCTTGGTGGACATGATGAACTCCAGATAGTCTCTCACCCTGTTCGCTCCATTTTAGTCTATGGGTTCCAATGTGGAGTTCTTCTCAGTCCTATCTTGGCATTAAAATCACCAACTATGATGTTGTAGAAAGAATTTCTCAATATTTTCTTCTTTGTATATGTATGTAGTGCATAGAGAACAAAGATAGAAACTGCCGGCAGTGAGCCACATTTCTTCAAGTGTAATCATCCTATCCGGTTTATTAGGCACTCAAATGAATCAATGCTCATGACCAAGTTTGTGTTGACAAGTACACAGACACAACTGATGACTCTTTTGTTGCATGCTCTGAGGAACAGTTCTTCCCTAGTGTTGAAAAGAGTGTGATTTGATTGATGCCTTCTCGCCTTGGTCAGACCAATGATGTACTTGATCTTTCGTGCTTGCACCATCAGGTCCTCGATATATGCTTCCAATGCCAGCATACGCGCATTGAAAGTACAGACAGTCATTTTAGTCCTTCTTTGTTTTGGCAGCCTAGTTTGGCCCTGAGATTTTATCAGCCTGTCCTTGCTTGACCTTCTTAGAGCTCCCATATTTAGGGCTCTTTTCAGGGACAGGGGATGAGACCCATTGTTTTTACTGGTTTTGGCATATTAAATATGTGTCAGACAGCTTGCTAGGCTCTTCCATGTATCTTTATACAAGATACTAGAAATAATACTAAAAATGATTGTTTACTAGCCTAGAAGAGAGAAGAGCAATGCTCTTGCCTTAGCATCTCAATAGCCTTGGGAAGCAAGGGCTTGCCTCCTCTGTGAACTTTGCACCCTTAAGAAGAAACCGGTTTTTATCTCATTGCTCTACCTTTGCTTTGCCTTGCCTCCAGCCTCTGCATAAGATTGAGATGTTGCAGTTTGGGGGATCCAGTGGGAGCATGGCAGTTGGTGTGGAATGAAGATGGAAGTAAAAAGGCCTTAGATTGTCTAAAAATGTGCTCCTGATCTTTGCTCATCGACCAGAGGGGATGGTCATCAGCCCCAAACATGACCAGGAAACTCAACGGACCCCAATACTGTTGGAGTCCCCAAACAGTTCCAACACTGAATTAGATCATTGAATAATTTCAACCACCTTTGAAAATATAAGTGGAAAACGTGTCAGATATAGGGGCTGAAATAAATTTCCAGCATTCAAAAATAACCACAACATAAAGCCAACCACTTGATCACTAGGGGTAAACACCAGTTCTACAGGGAAACATCATCCTGACAAGTTAGTAGATTGAATAAATCAGAGAAGAGTGGGGCACTCTCTATGCAGAGTGAAACACAGCATCTGATAAAGGGCTCTCATAATATCCTCAAAAGCAATACAGAGAAATACGAGAGGGTTTACAGGCCAATCAGAGGCATTATTGCTAGATGGATTATCATATCATCAAAGAACATCTAGAAACTTAACTGAAAATTAAAGGCAAAGAGGAGTATACCATAAGAGGATGCATTGCAAATAGGTTTTCAAATCAGTGAAGATGAAACTTGAATTACATCCAACACAAGCTATCTCTGCACAAATTCATCCCTGCTCGAATGGCTTGTGCTATCTCTACAATGGAACCCCTGTCACATTTCTTCTGCTAATTCTGACAGTCATTTTCAACAGAATTTGCTAATCGAACTGCCCTTTTTAGAGTCTGTTCATGCCACTCCATAGAATTAGTATTTATCTAACTGTAAAACTTGATCTATGATTCAAACTGTCTCTCTCCCCCCGCTGCATCTTCTTTCTAATCAGACCTCAAGCCCCTTCCCCCCCAACTCTGAAATTTTAGTATTACTTACGCTGCCCCTTGATCTCTCTACCTTTGACTACTCTTGGATTAGATTAAAAGTTAAAATAGTTAATACCTAAAGGATGATACTGAATTTTGATAGTTTCTGTCTACCAAAAAAGGACAGTTTTAGTGGCATGTCACAGAGTACTGAAAAAGAAGGATCCACAAAGAGAGTGGTTCATTAGCTAAAAAGCTAATGAAGCAGTTGAGCTAATGAAGCTGAAAGTGTCAAAAGGTCAGTTCATAAACAAAGCAGTTGGAAAGTAGCAGAGTTGGGAATCAATGATATATTAAAGTTTGTAAGGAACTGAAAGACCCAAGCAATCTTTTTTTTCTCATTTTTTTTTCACATTTCTGTGAGATAACAGCGTAGGAGTAGATCACTAAGAAGGGATGCTGTGTAAGCCTCAGAAGTACCTAAGTAAGATAAACTGTGATGTGGGACGCCGTGGGGCTCATGTTACCAATGAAAAACTATGATGATGCCTTCTGGAAGGGACTCCTGCTCTATCATTTCAGATCCTAAAATTTGCATACAAGCGATTTCATCTCATTCTTGATCAAAGGATAATCGAGGTAAACAACATTCAAATATAAAGGACAGAGGTGCCAAAGGTCAGAGTGATTCATCTTTTAATAGGAATAGTTCTAAAATAAATGTTAAAGATTTAGATTACTATGGCTATAGACTCTGGATCTGGACTCTGAAACTGAGAGTTAATTCATACTATTGTATATTTTAGAAGTGAATATTAATTCCAAATCATTCGCTTAAACCATAGCATGATGTACATTTTCTTTTCTAGACCCAGAGTTCTGGATGCTATTGATCTCTAAGATTAAATGCTCTTTGGATAATCTCTCAAGCTTTCTATGATTGCCATTTGAAAGAAGCATGTACTGAAGAAAGCTGTAGTACTCCTACAATCACATCAAAATTCACACTCCAGCATAATTAGCCTGACATTTTATGAATTTCATTTGAATAACAGTCTAAAAATAAATTCTTGTTTTGCAGCTATCCAAAGAACATCATACATTTAGATCACCATTCTATTCTTTGCTTATATTTTATTACTAACATGAATTGCAATTATATTCACCAAAATTTCTTTTTCTTTTTTTTGGGGAAAAAGTCATTCTCCTCATAAACTCAATAACTTAAATATAATAGAGTAAAATAAAATAAAGCAAATTTGTTATCTAGTGCCCATTTTGTACTTAAAATTGTCGAAAATCTGAAATATTATAACAGAATTAAATTGTTATTTTAAGAGCATAAGATAATTGGTTGAATTAGTTAAAACTTTGCTTATGTAATCATTTAGAAGTAATTTTTGGAATTCTATTGAATACCAACGCTTTATGCTAATATTACTAAATCTAATAATTTTGTTTTAACATATATACAATAAAATTACTATTTTATGGTAAATACAAATCTATAAAAGTATTTTAATTTTTTATCTAGCACTTCTCAGCAACCCAAGATTAGTCATCCACTTTCTACCAATAAAAGATTTATAAAAGTTTTAAGTGTTGTCAATTTAGATGTCATCCACATTAAAGTGAACATTGACAAGGATTTGGTCTTAAACAGTACAGCATGCAAATATGCATACCCGAACAGACACAGCAAAAGGTAACAGAAGACATCAGATAATGCATGATTGACTAATCTGAACCTCCATGGAACTTTTACTAGATCAACTGGGAAAAAAAGAACTTCTTTCTTTAAAAGTATAAAGGGTAAGAACCATCTAAGTCAGTATGGGCAAACATTTTTTTTTAAAGAATTTATAATTGTGATATGGATAAAAAGAGAAAGCTCTTAATGACTAACAGTCAAACATGTCTAATGATATCACATGAAAATCTCTGTTAAATGAACCAATAGATTCCCATTTGCTTCTTTGTTAAAACCTGCATAAACTGAGTTTCCAATTTTTGCAACTCAGAGAATCCATTCAAATATACATACATACTGAGCACCTCCAGGAGTAATTCCTGAGTGTAGAGCTAGGAGCAAGTAACCCCTGAATTGCTGAATATGACCCCCACCCCCAACAAATGAAAAAATTGCATAAATAATCACAGATGTATTATCTTCTGTTTTGTGAAATTTCTACTATGGTGGGACATACTATATACATAAATGTATGCTTGTTGAAGCACACACAGCGGTACATGTGTATACCTACAACATACCACAGAACCCTGTATCTGTCTTATAAAGAACAAAAAAAGTAACAATATGGTTTTCACCTTCAGGGCCAATAGAATTTTGCTGAAATCCTGTAATTTTTTTTATGATTGATGTGCAACATGTTCCAAATTCTTGCAGAAACATTTTTAGACATTGATTTAAACGTGATAATATTTCAAACCTTGCATCAGTTTTCCATCTGTATAGCATAATTTCAACCACAGCACTGACACTCAGAAAACTTATTCTTATGTTTATCACAGAGTTGGTCATATGAATAACTTTACCTCCAAACTATTGAGCTGAAAAGGTTAGAAACACCTGGATATCCTTATCCATGACTATATTTGGCTTGAGCTCACTCAATTATCAATGCCAAGTTGGGACTGCCTTAATATTGTGATTTCTAGATCTTTCTCTGACAGTATATTGTCAGTTTGCAAAACTGAAGCAGGAATTCATAATTGTTTTCTGCTGGAAATAAATGCAAAGCTAACTATATAGAGGTATGTAGCATTTGTTTCTCTGATGAACAGCTTTAGTTTTTCCATCAAGAGAACATCAGTGCACGACATCTAGAAGTTAGCCAACTCTGGTATTACATAAATTGTTGTATTACTTGACATGTATTCTACTTGTTACATATTCTTCCTTTATAAACAGTTGAATTGAGTGTACCAAGATATCAATTTGTTTCAGAATCAGTTCTGTTTTCAATGGGCCAAAGCTAGGACAGAGGAGAAACCTAGAATATGAATTTGGCTGACATATAATCATAAAAAACTTTCTGAGTCCAAGTCCCAATCTCTTCAACATATTGTCAATCACCCTAGGCCTAGCTTTCCTCATCTCTAAAATGAGGAAAGTATAAAATACTAGCAAGTAAGATGTTTGCAATTATTAAATTATGTTAATTACTGTGTTGTTATAAACATTAGCTACTGAATGCTAAATACTAATAACAAAATACCAGTATACACTCGATACTAATACATACTAAATATTCTATGTCTTTGTATTCTATAGAAGCAAAGTTAATTTTAACCCAAAAAAAATCCTAACTGGGAAGCTGATAGAAATTATATTGATTTTCTAGATTTCCATAGAATTGATATTTTTACAGTGCCAGATCTTTTAATGATCACTATATCACTAGATCACTAGATTCCCGTTCATCATCTATTTGCTAGAGCGGGCACCAGTAATATCTCCATATGTCCTGTCTCATGGTAGCAGAACCCAAAGGCATTCCGCTTGCTCCAGGAACATAAAGAGCCTCAAACCATTATATTAGGTCATGGGAATGACCTAATATAAATGTTACTGGTATTTGGCATATCAAATACGACACAAGCAGCTTGCCAGGCTTGCCATGCGGGTGGCATACTCTTGTAGTCACCTCTAAATAAAGCATTTATTGATGAACTGCGCGGCCGCTAGCGGCCACGTGAGCTGGGCTGTGATAGTCTGGTCTGCTGGGTGGATTTGTGACGCAGAGGGAAGTCCGGATGTGGAAAATGGTGGCTTCCATGGAGTGGGGTGGGGGGGTCGTCTGGCTTGTTGTGAGGCTCTGCTGGGGTGGCAGACCAGGGCTAGAACCTGCCATACCTCCCAGGCACCTCATGAGGAGCTGGGCACAGGGAGAGCAAGTAGCAGCTGTGCCCCATGTCTGAGAGTCTCTGGTTCAGCATACCTGGGCCGGATTGAAAAAAAAACTGCTGCAGGGTGGGTGTCGATGATCCGGGCTGTGATACTCTGGTCCAAAACAATTTCTCTTATCATTTATTTAAGTTTTCTTTAATTTTTTCTCATTACTTTTCCTGATTCTCAGTTTTAAATATTAGACATATAGTTAAGATTTATTCAGAAGTATTTTGTGATACAATTAAGCAGTACATTTTAACTCAATATTTAATTTTTCTTTATTATTATAGATATGCAAGTGAGTTTTACATAGCTCCCATGTATCCTTTTTTGTAAAATTGCTAGATTCAAGCAATAATTTTAACACATTATATTTGGATTTTATACAATGGCAGTCAGTTTGAAGTAATGTCATTTTCTTCACTGGCTCGATGTTCTCAAAAGCTCAAACACATTTTTTTCATTTCACTCTTTTTTTTTTCCAGTATCATCTTTTCCTAGGAGTGATTCTCCCCACTTATGGTCCTTATTAGGCTGCCTGTCAGATATTTTTTCTGGGGTAAATTTGTCTATTTCCACTAGAAAAATAGGAACACTAAAATTACCTTCCTCTTACAGTGACATTTCTGTAATAAACTCCATTTTGACAACTAAGATTGTTTGAAACTTGGAAGGCAGAAGTAAATCAGAATTTATATTTTCTAGACCACATTTGGCTTTTCAGTCAACAAGCGTGAGTAGAGCAACCTGAGGTCAAGAGGCATTTTCTCAGTAGCAGTTTTCTGTTCCCAGTTCCTTGGTGGATAAACAATTGCAGAGGTGGTTCAAGTGGCAGCTTTGATGTTATGGTTTGGTTTGCTAAGCTTTGACTCAAAGCTACAGTAGCCATGTGCTATTCCAACGTGTTTCCAATAGCAGTATCATTGTCTAAAAGATCTTCAGAGGAAATTGTTAATTTTTTGGCTGTATTAATGAAATCAGGGGGTGCCTCAACATCCAGCCTAAAAACTGCTTTCTTAGAGACTGCAACAATTTTTACATTTTTATTTTATTTTTGGAACCGGTTTACAATTTTTTTTTCATTTTATTTTATCACTGTGAGATATACAATTACAATGCCGTTCGTGATTGGGTTTCCGTCATACAGTGTTCCAGTACCCATCCCTCCACCAGTGCACCCTTCCGAACACCAATGTTTCTAGATTCCCTTCCCCACTTCAGCCTGCTTCTATGACAGTTCTCTCTCTCTTTCTCTCTCTCTTTAACTCTCTCTCTCTTCTTTTTGCACATTGTGGCTTGCAGTACTTACATTTAGGGATTATCATATATATCCCTTTATCGACTTTCAATGCTCAGCTCTAGTCTGGCATTACCATTTCCAACAATTACACAATATTTCATAGCAGGGTTTGTTTCTTGCATAAATCATACCAGGATCACAACCTCCACCATGTCCATTTTTCATGGGTTGTAGAAAAAAGTACAGCAGTTAGGACACTTGGCTTGCACACATTCAACCTTGGTTCTATTCCTGTACCACATATGATCCTTTGAATACCACCAAAAGTAACCCTCAAGTACAGAGACAGGAGTAAGCTCTGAGCACACCAGATGTGAACTCCAAACAAAAACAGAATGTCTGAGAATGTCTGGTGCCCTCCAACATTGTTCCAGTGTCCAGCTCTATCCTATCCCCTCCCCCGTAACAATTTTAATGACACAGAATTTTGTGGCATATATAACATACTGATGAGATACTCTAGAGATGAGATCTTTCAGGTCCTGCCCTCCACTACATCTCCTCCTATGTCAGACTCCTAGGCAAGTGAAGAGGAAGACAGAACTCTGGGACCAGGATACTCATATTTCACTTTTTATTATTTTTATTTTATTAGAGACCCATGAGATAGACCATTACAAAGCTGTTCATGATTGAGTTTCAGTCATACAGTATTATAACACCCATCCCTCCACCAGTGCACGTTTTCCAACACTATTGTCCCTAGTTTTTCCTCCCCCACCTCCATAACCTGCATCTTTCCTCTCTCTCTCTCTCTCTCTCTCTCTCTCTCTCTCTTCTCTCTCTCCTTTTGTGCACTGTGGTTTGCAATATAGACACTGAAGGGCTATCATGTATATCCCTATAGCTACTTTCAATACTCAGTTCTAGTCTTCTGTTATCATTTCCAAATATTATTGACAAACTGGTCCCTTCTCTATCTTACCTACCATCCGCCCTGCCCCCACACACGTGTAGATTCCAACCATAGACAAGTTCTCCTAGTCTCTGTTTTGCTTGGCCTTGGAATATTAGTCATATACTATTTCCGCCACCCCATTGAAACAATTTTTAAAGTGCTAATTCCCATTTTAATTTCTTTTTAGGTTGAAAATGTGTAATGTGGATACCTTTACTAAAACTTACTGGAAACAAAATTTAAGTACTGCTAGATAATTAGATATCCAAAAAGTAAGATAGCAACCATTAAAAACATGTATGTGTATTTCTTGTGGAAATTACTGGGATGTTTTGCACTATGAAAAGATGAGTCATCAAAGATCCCGAGTGATCATGAGAAAAGATCCAACTTTTAGACAGTCACATCTAAAAGATTCTGGTGCCACTTTTACTGGGACAGTACCAGTTAAGAACATAATTGTTCTCCTTGCTTGATATACCTCTTTTGGATTCAAATTTCAGTGCTTATAAACCAAGATCAGCAAAATAGAAGAGTTTATTACTAGATAGGCAAAAAGAGAGAAACAGTACATTTCTCTCTTTCCCAAATGTAGTTTTTGCTGCCCCGGTTGTTGGAGTAATGGAAGCCTGAAACTTCTTTTAATCAAAATTCAAGTTTTGAGTATGACGGTAAACTCAATATTTCAATTTCTGGTTGGTGTTTTATTGCTTAAACTGATACTGGGAAGTTATCATTGAAGACTAAGTGATGAGTCCTGCTAGGATTTTAACTCAGTGAGGATAAAACTTTACATTATATGAAAATTTTACTATAATTCTAAAGTTTGTTAATTAATATATATTATATACTTTGTTTAATACCATGCTTATATTTATTGTAGTCCACTGATCATTCAGTTACACTGGCAAGAGCTAATTGGAATATTCTATAACTTTGGTTATCTTTTCCCATAATTTCTACCTCATCCTACCTTCCCTTACTCTCCAAAACACACATTTGTAAATTCCCCCCAACCATATAGATCCTATTTACAATATCCAGGAAATTTAAGGACTGCATTTAATAAGGTAACCAGTTTTCATAGTCTTTTTTTACCCATTTGACAAAGTATCAGGGAGTGCTGGTAGCAGCTTTGCCCTGTGTGTCTGAGTCTCTGGATCAGGAATACCTGGGCTTGAAATAGTCTTCGCTGCAGGGTGGGACTCTGACAAGCAGGGCTTGAGATCGGCTTTTCTCTGGGGTGGCGCTCAGACAAGCTGAGGAGTCCGGATGTTGAAAACATCAGCTCAGCTGATCATGTAGCGGGAAAGTGGGTTTTAGCCCTGGCCCGACATCCCACTAGAGTCTCAGCAAGAAGCCAGAGGAACCCCCACACCATGAGGGCAGTCATTCTCAACATCTGAACTCCACAGCTCCTTAGAGCTTCACCCAAGAGAAAAGCCGATCTCTCTCCATTGTGCATTAGTAAATGCACGAGATGAGAGCCTTCTACTGAGAGTATACCACCCACAGGTGGTAGAGCCTGGAAAGCCACTTGTGTCATATTTGATAGGCCAAAACCAGTAACAATTATAGACCTCATTTCCATGACCTGAACGAATGGTTTGAGGCTCTTCATATTGCTGGAGTGAGCAGATAACCTTGGGCTACACTAGCATGCGACAGGACATTGGGAGATGTTACTGGTGCCCACTGAGCGAATCAATGAACAACAGGAAGACAAGTGATATAAGTGATCAGGGAACATCAGATACATAGTTCATAAGTGTGAAGATCCAGATGAACAGGGGATTTTGGAGAATAATCTTACTGGCCACCCTAATGAATAATAAAATTTACCAAGATAAATTGGGTCAATAATTTTCTTATAAGAGTAGTGTATGGATTAATACTTGAGATCATGCATTACAGAAACCAAACACATGAAATCACTTAATGCCTGACATTGAATGCGATTTGAACTTCTACCCAGTACAATTCAATTTCAATATTCTGAACTGCAAATGTCAAAGATTCTTGGACTGCATTGATTAAAGTACACACCTACCATTGAGTTTCAAAACTAATTTGGAAAATTTATAAGAAAAATAGAAAGAGTGAAGGCTAGAAAGTAGATTAGTTTTAGAAGCAAGTCAAACAATATTGATTGCTAATCAATAATAGTCATTTCCCATGAAAGAAATTTATTTTTGACTGAAAATGATAAAGTTGTGGTTAATGGCAGGAGCAATCACTGTTATCAGTATAACATTCATAAAATGATATTAACTTAACTCTGCCTCACTTCCCCTATCTTTAAAATGGCAGTAATTGTTATAGTTTATGACTTTTACGACTATTGAATCAAAAGTGATATTCACAATGGGAGGCAAAGATTTGTGGAATTAAAAAATATATCCCTCTCCATGCAGTAATGCCAGCAACAGGGTGTCTCTAAGACCTGAGCAATAGTATTAATATGTATTCATATAATCAAGGTTATTTTTATGTGCTTGTAAAATTACGCTAATAATGTCTCCTACCTTCCATGTTGCCTTAATGTTTCCTTTCATACTTGGTAAAAAGCAAATCAGAGTTATGACTTTGTAAACATCCTCCAAAACTAAAATCTATAGAAGCAGGGAGGAGTACAAAGATAATAAAGAAATCTAAGGAGCATTTTAGAAAATTGGGCCTGAGATTTCTCAGTTCTGAATATCAATAAAGGTCTCAAGTATTACAGTCTGTCTGCTCAAAAGACACCTTACTAGTATTAAATAGAATGTGCCTAGAATCCAAAGAAAGTTGTTTCCCTTATTTCCTCTTTCAAAGCCAAAAAAAAAAAAACTGATAAAACTGACCTTCAGACCAATAAGTACCTGAGTTAGTTTTTCCTAATAATTTTGCTTACATCAGGGGCTTTCCACATTCACTATTTTATATAATTGGCCTTGTTCAGAAGAGCAGAACTGTATTTGAATTGCTGCTGCATGTTATTTGCAGAACTTTCTAATAGAAATCAGACACTCAGAACTGAAAATACATGGTTCTTATTCTGAGATCGTTTATGTAGGGTTGTTCGCTGAAGCATCTCTCAGAAATGCTGGCAAACTAGAGAAGGTGTCTAAGCATCCTATTTTCATAAATTTCCAATTAGTTTAATGGCAAGGTAGAGAGACAGGAATTGCAAGAAAAAGTTTGGGCAGATACTTCTGGTCCCCGTGCCAGGCTGAGACACCCCAGCCTGGCACTGGGACCAGACACCCCAGCGGTGTGTCTGGGACACACCCCTGGGATACCCCAGAGGGGGAAAAGTAAGCCTACAATCTACCCCAATAAAGCCCCAGCAGCCAAAAACCTCACACTCCACAATCGCTGCCATGTTCAAGGCCAGACTCTACTACTTGGATGAGCTCCACCTAGAAATTAATCTGTTGAAGAACTCAAATATGCAGGTTTGTGAGTGAAATCTCCAGGCTTTCACAGAATCAGGGTTGGGCTAGCTCCCCCCACCTCCCGTTCTTTTCAACAGCCCAGCAGTCACTCCCTTGCCCCAAAGCCACACCCTGTTAAAAATTTAACTCCAGGGGCTGGAGCGATAGTCCAGTGGGTAAGGCATTTGCCTTGCATCCCATATGTTCCCGAGCACTGCCAGGAGTGGTTCCTGAATGCAGAGCCAGGAGAAACCTCTGAGTATTGCTGGGTGTAACCCCCCCAAAAAAAATAAAAAAAAAAATTTAACTCCAACTTTATACCCGTTAAATGTTTTGGAATATTTGGAGCAACATCTCAAGCTCTACAATATTGGTAAACCAAGTAGCACACCACACTTAATGGCATGTAAATTATAGGGCAACCAATAACAAAATGTAAGTACACACTGCCTATCCTGTAACATCATATTAGAACTACTAGAGATAATATATTGAATTCTGTCTATAAAATATCTCCCAGTACTGACTCATGGTGGGAAAATTCTAACATTCCAGATATCCAAAGGGTCTCCTTGGAATCCATAGACATACTAACAGTACATAGGTCAATATTAGAATGAAAGAAGCAGAATTTCAAGACTGCCAATTGCCAGGTGGCACAATGAAAATCAGGCAGCAAGCATAAGAAAAGACTTTAAAAAATACCCAATTAAATAATATATCCCTCTCCATGCAGTAATGCCAGCAACAGGGTGTCCCTAGGACCTGAGCAATAGTATTAATATGTATTCATATAATCAGTTTCTATTAAAAATAGTATTTTTAATATATAATAAAAATAGTATTTTTAATATGTGGTTCAGTTTCTATTAAAAATAGTATTAGCTGTTTCTCAGAACATTGAAAATAGGTTTATCATATGATACAATATGACACACTCCAAGGTATCAAACCAAAGAATATAAACACACTAATCCAAAATTACATATAAACTTCTACTTTACTTGCAGCACTATTTACAATAGCCAAGTGTTGCAGTAAACTGCTTCCCAGAGACTCTGCACCTTGCCTGGAGTTATCTCCTGCAGTCCACTTTGTAGATAGGGACAGGAAAACAGTTTGGATTTGTGAATATGTAGCATAATATCTTACCATGTATTATATGTTCACTATCTTACCATTCGTCATCTATTTGCTAGAGTGGGCACCAGTAATATCTCCATATGTCCTGTCTCATGCTAGTAGAACCCAAAGGCATCTGCTTGCTCCAGGAACATAAAGAGCCTCAAACCATTATATTAGGTCATAGGAATGACCTAATATAAATGTTACTGGTATTTGGCATATCAAATACAACACGAGCAGTTTGCCAGGCTTGCCGTGCAGGTGGCATACTCTTGTAGTCACCTCTAAATAAAGTATTTATTGATGAACCACGCGGCCACTCTGCAGCCGCGCGAGCCGGGCTGTGATAGTCTGGTCTGCTGGGTGGAGTTGTGATGAGAGGGAAGTCCGGATGTAGAAAATGGTGGCCCCCATGGAGCGGAGGGGGGTTGTCTGGCTTGTTGTGAGGCTCCGCTGGGGTGGCAGGCCAGGGCCAGAACCTGCCATGCCTCCTGGGCGCCTCATGAGCGGCTGGGCACAGGGAGAGCAAGTAGCAGCTCTGCCCCATGTCTGTGAGTCTCTGGTTCAGTATACCTGGGCCGGATTGAAAAAAAAAAAAAAAACTGCTGCGGGATGGGTGTCGAAGATCCAGGCTGTGATAGTCTGGTCTGCTGGGTGGAGTTGTGACGAGAGGGAAGTCCGGATGTGAGAAATGGCGGCCCCCATGGAGCGATTTGTATTATATGTTAGCTGGTATAAATATTTTCTCCCATGCTACCACAACCATTGTGGGACTAGACAGATCTTACCAGTATTTTTATCTAGCTATGTTGTATATCTAAGTATAATATAGCTATAATTAGATCAGAGAGAAATGTTGTTTGCCTTCAAGCAAGCAAGTGTGGCTCTAATTAGTCTAAAGGCTAATATCCAAAACAACTACGAAGTAAAGACAAGGATCATGTGAAGGCTTGGAGAAATATATACCTGGCTGTAGAATATCCATGGTACAAATACATGCCCTTCCCCATTCTGCATAGGGACTGCAGGGAAACTTTAAGGACAGATCTTGGCTGGGGCAATATTAACATTTCAATGGAACTAGGTGAGATCCTGGGAGAGGCACCTGAAGGGATTGGCCTTAACTATATCAGTTGATGTGGGCCTGTCAGGACTGAAAAGATATAAAAGCGCTTATGTGCTCTCTCTCTCTCTCTCTCTCTCTCTCTCTCTCTCTCTCTCTCTCTCTCTCTCTCTGTGTGTGTGTGTGTCTGTCTCTCGGTCTCTGCTCTCTATCTGTGTGTCTCTCTCTGTTCTCTCTGTCTCTGTCTCTATCCCTGTCTCTCTCTCTCTCCCCTCTCTCTCTCTTTCCTCTCTTCCCTGCCTGCCTGCTCTCTGCCTCTGCTCTCCTTCTCTCCATTCTCTGCCCTGTTGGGACTTAGCATGTGGTAGCGGGCATCCTGGCCTAGGATTCTAAACCTACACGTGGCCAGGGTCCAGTTAGAAACCTAAAGTCTGGGGTTTCCTGTTACTAACTTGTATACCAGAACAACTGTGAGTAAAGCTTTTTGAAACTTTGCTGGATTTGTGAGTCTTTCTCTATCCACTGGCCACCGATCCCGTGGGGCAGAAGGGGATCCCTGTTCTGCTCTTTGGATTTTGTTGGGGAACCCAGCATTCTCAGACAGTCACGATATGGAAACAATACAACAAAATATTAGTGTGTAAAGAAATTGTGGTATGTATACAATGGGATACTACATGACTATAAGATGAAATTTTGCCATGTGTGACTAAATAATTGAACTGGAGGGTTTTATAATCAGTGCAATAAGTCATAAAAGGAAAGACAAATACTAGGTTATTGTATTCACGTATGGATACAAAAAGAAGGGAATAGACCTACTCAAAAGCAATATGAACCCTTGACTCTGCAGAACTGAGTTAACAGAGTGAGAGATGAAAAGGTAGAAGGAGTTTTATGTGGTTGAGGGAAAAGTGGTTGAGGAATACTTTAGTGGTAGCTGTGATATGATCACATACATTCAAAGATGTGTAAAAGTTTAGTAAAAAATCATATTTAGCATTATAAATCAATATTAAACTGATAATAATCTTTTGAGATTGTAAAATACACCTATGATATAAAATAACATTACCTCAAAAAGAAAATAACCAACGAGAATTTATGAGCCATGCACAGATAAATTCCCAGGGATTCTCCAGGGTACCAGCTCAGTCTGACAGCTGTTACAGCTAGGAGAAAAGGTATGCATACAAATCACCTCCATAACAAAAAGGTAAGGCATGGAGCACAATGTACATAGGGATATACAAGTTGAAAACTATTTAAATGACAAATAGAAAGAAATAGTTTCCAGATGAAAAAAATTTGCAGCAGCTGAGAGTGTATGAACAAAAGCAGGGAAACGGTGTGTTTCAGGACATAATCACCTAGAGATTTAGCAGGAGCTATGGTACAAGTTATAAATGCCATGCTATAATGATTAAAGCATTTATTGACTCCAGCTAACTCTGGGACTTACTCAAGTATTACTCACATTTAAATGTCACAGACAGACACTCAAGCATTGCTAATGTTCCCAAAGTCATTTGTTACACTTGCTCATAGGTCACACACCAATTTAAAGTTTCAAATCACTGCTAGCTTTGCCAGAAGGGAGAGCTTCCACACACCAGTCAGATTGATCCCTCTCATACCAATCTTCCTTCCAGCATTCTAATTTGTGCCTTTCTGATCTCCAGGGAGAGATTTTTGATCTCAATACAAATTTGGTTGCTCACTTTTACCCTTAGAAAGTGCATGCTATTCTGCCATATTGATCCCCATGAACTCACAAGCTAATAAAACATTCCCAAAAGCCTATGTTTTGCATCTCTTTATCACACTAATAATGACAAACAATTTTTTCCACAAACTTATGATATTAACAAGCTGATGTTCTAGGGGGCCAGAGTCTAGTGCAGCAGGTAGGGCATTTGCCTTGCACATAGCGGACCCCTGTTCAATCCCCGGCATCCCCTATGGTCCCCAAGCATGGCCGTGAGTAGTTCCTGAGTGCCCAACCAGGAGTAACCCCTGAGCATTGCTGGGTGTCAACAAAAAAAAAGTCAACAAGTTGGTATTTTTCCTGTATATAACCTATAACAAAGGCCTGTCTCAGTTCACTATATCCTCTTATAGCTGTCCTATGTATATTTCTAATTTCTCTCTCTTCTCCATTTTTATCTTTGATTTATAAGATGGCCAGAGATTACAAAATTCCGTCTGCCCACATTCACTCGGTCTCCTTTCATTTGTTTCTCCATGTGATAGCCAGATGGTTTTTCTAAAGTGAAGACACTAGGGGTAAAGTCCAAACATGACAAACTTCACTTCACCAGGAACTCAATAGGAAGTTCATGAAAGGCTCAAACTAGGACACTGAAAACAGAATGGAAAATAAAAAGTTTTTCAAACCTAGACATAGGATTTAGGCCTAAATACATTGAATTGACCAACTAACTTTGTATGACCAGCACTTACATTTTCCTGGGATTTGGATTCCTAGAATTTATATCTAAAAAAGTTATAGTCCAAGAATGGAGGGGCTCCAAAGGCACGAGGACCTCTGTCATCCTAGGCCTGATACGATCTGAGAAACAAGTGACAACCAGAACCCAGAGATGAAAGCTGTGCAGAGAACGCCTTCTCTCAAGAGTTGTGGCAGTTATGTAGGAATAAAGTCAATAAAATAAAATCCCGCGCGCATGTCCCTCCCATCGCCTATTGGTACCTTCCAATGATCTAACCAAGAAGAAAGGGCAAGAGAGATTATTTGCTGTCAAAATACAGGTTGGCCTGTAAAAGGCGGAAGATAGAAAACCGAAGAGATCACAGTCTGAGAAGGACTTTGTCTGATGTATCTGACTTTGAAGATAAGAATAGTAGAATATAATACAGGGAACGCAGGTGTTTTCCAAAAAACTAGAAGAAGACAGATTCTCTTCCTAGATTCCCAGAAAGAACATCATGAAAATTCCTTGATTTAATCCCAATGAAATTCATTTCAAACATATGAGCTCCAGAACCATGAGAAAATAAACGTGCATTGTTTTAAGTCTCACAACAAGCCAGACCACCCCTTCCTCACTCCACGGGCGCCGCCATTTTCCCACTTCTGGACTTCCCTCTCGTCAGAACTCCACCCAGCAGACCAGCCCCATCACAGCCCGGATCACCCGACACCCACCCTGCAGCAGCTTTTTCCCTCAATCCGGTCCAGGTATGCTGGTCCAGAGACTCTCACACATGGGGCAGAGCTGTTCTCTTGCTCTCCCTGTGCACAGCCATTCATGAGGCAGTCGGGAGGCATGGCGGGTCCTAGCCCTGGCCCACCACCCCGGCAGAGCCTCACAACAAGCCAGACCACCCCCACCTCACTCCACGGGTGCCGCCATTTTCCACATTTGGACTTCCCCTCTTGTCAGAACCCCCACCCAGCAGACCGGCCCATTACAGCGCCGGTTAATCAATGAATGCTTTTATTTGGGGGTCTTTAAAAAGAATTTGCCTCCCCCCGCCAAGCCTGGCAAGCTTTTCCTGTTGTATATGATATGCCAAATTCCAGTAACAATTATATTAGGTCATTCCCATGACCTAATATAATGGTTTGAGGCTCTTTATGTTCCTGTAGCAAGCCTATGCCCCTGGCTCTACTGGCATGAGACAGGACATATGGAGATATTACTGGTGCCCGCTCTAGGAAATAGATGATCAACGGGAAGATCGTGATCGTGATCATGATTGTTTTAAGTCAGCATGTGGCTATTTTCTGATAGCAGTAGTGGCAAAACTCTACAAAAAGAAACTTAGCAGCCATCTGGCCCAACATCTAAGCTAGTTTATAGGTCAAACGAAGGCATTGATTAGTATAGCCTGCTCTGATAAAAATGTAAAGTGTGTTTAGACCTTTAATGTGTAAAATCTCATATAATCAACAAGTTAATTAGTCCAATCCTAGTGTTCCTCCAATCCTAGTGTTCTTTCATTGGGATGACTACAGTTATCTACCCTATATACCTACTTTCACTTTTATCTTCTTAAAATCCAGACTCCACATAATAGCAAAAATGATCATTTAAAATTGGATTTTTGCCATTTCTCATTAAAATATTTTATTGACTCCCCAGTGGTATTTAAAATCCTGTTTAAAAAACTTCAAAGAATTCATGTGGTATTTAAAATTGATACAATGCCCCTTTGTGAATTGACCTTTTCTATCTTATCTCATTACTATAGATCACACAAATACAGGTTTTGAATCCTTGACATCTAGATGCCCTTGACGTTGGTCACAGACACTTTTCATCCTGGCTTGTCGCCTGTTTAACTCCTTCCCCTTATAGATCTCAGCCTAAATACCATCATCTTAGAAAAGTCTTTCCTATCATGTTATTTGTTCTTACTTGCTTCCTCTTTTATATATAGACATTTTTCTTCCCCAGCTCCTCTCAATTTTGTTAATTCGACTGTTCATTTGTTTCCCTCACTTGATGGGAAGGTCCCTGAGGATTACCATCATATGTTTTATTTATCACTAGATCCCCAGTACTCAAAAGTGTTTGAGCCATAGTTGGAGCAGTGAGTAAAGAAGTTAATAAAAGGCTAGGCTGTGGTTAGGGAGATAACTCAAAGGGCTGGAGCATATGCTTTGAATGTAGGAGCCCCAGCTTATATTCTTGGCACAACATGGTTCCCTGTATACCCACAGGAATAACCCTTGAGCATTGAGCTGGGAGTAACCCTTAAGTACCACCAGGTGTGATGCCTCAAAAACAGTCCAAATGAAACAAAAAATTTTTAATCCAGAGCTACAATATCTTATGTCACTTTTTGCTCCTAACAACTTGATTTTTTTTGAGGCTATTTCAAATATTAGACTATTTATATAAAAGACTGCACCAAAACATTATCTCGGCCAAAATCAAAATTTTTATTCCAGAGAAAAAATGGACACTTTTCCCCAAGTTTAACTGAAGGTTTCAAATAAGGTATATATATGACAGAGAATAAGCACATGACCACAGCAGAAGTTCCAGGTTTATTAGTGTCTGATAAAGCAGACAATTTCATTGTGATCTTTTTCAAACTGTTTTAGGATGGTTTCAACTTCCCATTTTAAATGTCTTATAGATTAAAGTAATTAAAACACCTGGCAGCAATTTCTTGAACTAGTCAAGTGTTTTTTTTTTTTCAGTTATTTTTCTATTTAAAGAATTTTATTTTAGAGACATAGAGATCCGATTTAATGGTACTTTTTGGTCAAATTTCTTCATTGCTCAGTTAAGTTAACTGGATATGTTAGAAGTGTGAGTACTTTAAGAAGATTAAAGCTAACATACTTTTTCCAGGAAATTTTTTCTTTAGAGTCTGCATAGTTTATCATCTTTTGTCAATGCTAATTGATATTAATGAACTGTTGAAATAGACTTTATTGTTTAATAAAATATTGCTTCTATTAAATACCATTTAATCATGATTCTGACAAAGCAAAGCATACTCAATTTAGAAAATTTTTGGAAAGCAAAAAAGTTGCTTAAAATAATTTATAAAACTAAAGAGAAATAACAGCATTTTTGTATTTTTTATTCTTTCTGTTTTTTAATCCATACACTCATATTTATCCATTCATCCTTCTGTTCAACATTATTGAGTGTAAACCAAAGGCGATGAAGGCTATTAAGGGTGAGACACTGACGTCTATTTTAGAGAAGGTTAACAAGGAAGGCCTTTCTAAGAATAAAATAATCGATCTAACACCTAAAGAACAAGGCAGAACCATAATGAGAGGATGTCTAGAAAGCACATTTCAAGCAGAACACTACATGCAAGGGAAGAGTCTGATTTTTTCCAAGAAATTCATAAGGTAAGTGAAGTTGCAATAAAGAATTAAAAGATACAGGCATTGATCTCAAGTTCATTATGCATTTGTTTCACTCATGGCTTTTCATTTATGGTATTTTGACCTTGGGAATTTTTATTGTCAAATTAATAAGTTCTGGATTTGTTTTTCAGTTTTGGGGGTTGTTGTTTTGTTTGTTTGTAGTTTCTAGATCACTAGGCATCCCGTTGTTCATCAATTTCCTCGAGCGGGTGCCAGTAACATTTCTATTTGACCTATCATGTGCCAGTGTAGCCCAATGGCATCTGGTTGCTTCGGGAACACGAAGAGCCTCAAACCATTCATTCAGGGTCTTTTGAAGAAGTCTGACCGTCTTGTAGTGGGTGGCCATGTGATCTTTTGACGTCCTGTGGGATCCGGCGCTAACTGTTCTAGTCCAGTGGTCGTCTCCAAATCGCATTACATGTCCAGCCCATCTGATTTTCGATGCCTTGGCAAAAGAGACAGTGACCCTGACTCTGCATCATCGACGGAGGTCGGAACTCCGGATTCCTTCTCTCACTTGAGTGAGGGCATGATATTCCAAGTATAGCTCTTTCGATTCCTCTCTGGGAGACCTGAATAGCATTCTCATCCTGCTTTTCGTAGGGCCCAGGTCTCTGAGGCGTATGTTAATGCAGGGAGAAAGGTGGAGTCCAAGAGATGTGCCCAGAGCCAGAGGTTCTTTTGTCCTTTTAGCTATTTCTTCGATGTTTTTGAAGGCATTCCATGCCTCTCTTTTCCTCCTGCGTGTTTGTAATTTCTACGATAGAAAAACTGTTTTTTTTTTTTTTTTTGGGGGCATTCCCAGAGATTCTCAGGGCTTACTCCTGGATGTGTGCTCCAGATATTATTCCTGGCAGGTTCAGAAGACCTTACGGGGTGCTGGGGATCATACTGGATTGGTCATGTGTATGACAAGCTCCCTGCCCACTATGCTGTCCATCCAGCCCCTAGAAAAACTTATAAAGAAAACTATCTATACTTTCTTATTACGCTTTATTATTTTATTAATACATCTATAGTTTATTAGGACATATACCAATCCACTTAAAGTGGTGTTCTTCTCAAGAAAATGACTTATGCCCTGATAACAACTTGTTTTAATCCAAGTCTAGTGACTTAGCCTTTTATAAAGTTTAATTACTGTGAGATACAGTTACAAGGTGAGAACAACCTTCTTACCTTCAAATTCTGTTCCCTAAAGTATCATTAGTTGAGAAAATTATAGAAATTTAAAGATTATAGATTATTTAAAGACAATATGGAAAGTTTAGATATGTAGCTTCACATATATGTACATTTATAATCCTCACGACCTTTATGACCAAAGTTCCAGTGAACCATAACTTTTTAATCTCTGTGAATTTTGGTGGCACCGGAATCATATATTTATTATTTTGATTATTATGTAGAAAAATTATGTGAGTGGAGTAACCTAAACAATGCTTTAGGACGTTTATTTTGGATATGAGAATGAAATTATGGCCAAGAATTTGAGTAGCTAAAGGTCAATTAGAAGCTATGTAATCATCCATACAAAATATGTCAAAAGCTTGATATAAGGATGTGATACAAGAAAATTAAAATGAGTAAAGGCTAAGAAAAACTAGAAGATCTGAAGAACTCATCAAATCACTGAACAACACAAGTTGTGTTGTTCAGCTTATGTGGTTGAACAAGGAGAAAGAGTCAAAGTTGATACCACCTATAACCCCAAGTGCATTGACCCCATATCTTAACTCAAGTAGCTTCTTCATATTCACTAGATTTCAAAATGCCCTTCATAGTACCCATCCACAGAATGTCCCCTTACATTACTAGTACTGTAGATTACACCATGTTTTGTTTCCCCAAATTTTGGTTTCTTCACGTGTTTTGCTTCCCCCAAAGAGAGAAACAAATGACCCAAAATGGACATTGCCTGGGCACAGAATTTCACAGCTTGTCTTCCTATACTAAAGTAATTACAGATTGCATCTATAATTATTGTTTCTGTTCTTATTTTTCCTTAGACTCATATTTTATTTTTATTCTCAATTTCTTACTACCATCCAGGGATCCTTGTAAGATATGGTAAATCACTTGAAGACTCTGGCGGGATAAAAATAAACTAAACATGAAAATATGACCAGCTAAATTGTAGATTATTTTGTTTCTCATAGTGTGGTCTCTTCCTGATGTAAACTCTGAAATTGTCCTTGCTTTGAAATTTCTAGAAATCCTCTTTAACTTGAAACACTTTTTATTAGATAATTAACTTCTTCATAGTGCACATTTTTTACCGACTTCACTCACACCTGGTATTTTACTTTGTTAACTGAACGCCAACTGTCAAGTTCTGTATTACAAATGCAGTGATAATGATAAAATGTCCTTAACTCTGAGTAACAGCCACTGTAAAAACAAATCACACTTGCTCTCTGTCAGGTTTTTTACTGCTTTGCATGATTACAAGGAAAGTCTTTTAGCAATGCCTTTGTCCAAGAAGAAAAAAAATGCTACATTTTAGAAACTAAAAGAATAGACAGATATGACATGTGTTAATCCTGTTTTTCTAACTAGTTGAAAAGAGCATATAAGAGCATATAAATGCCTCAGAACAATAATCTAAGGCTTCAAGGAGTCCCATAAAACAGGCTGGTTATAATGGCAGAGAATATTTTTAAATAAAAGTCTGATTGCGTGGTGTAACACAAAGTGAAATAAATATGCAGACATTTGGGATATACCTCAGAGATTAGACCGACCATCAAGGCTTTGTTGTTGACTGATAATACGCATCAATAGTAATGAACGTATCTATCTACTCAACAAATATTTGACCTACTGAGTACTTTGCAATACCTCAGGGAGAAAAGATGCCTACTCTCTAGTTAGGAAAAGAGATTAAATAAGCACGCAATTAGTATTCTGATATTGTACAGTGCTAGCAAGTAGGCAAGGAAAAGCTTCTAGAGACATGTAAGCTAAGATCTGAAAACATACAGGAGTAGATGAATCTAAAGAGAGTGGCACTGAGATAAAGTAAATCTTCCAAACAAAGGGAAAAGCAGGTCCGACAGCACACAGAAAAACACATATTTTGAAAACTACAAGTAACAAATTCATCTGGGAGATTTGAAGGCAAAATGGTAAGTGACAAAAAAATAGAGCTATCTGGAAAAGTAGGTGGTTTCTGAAAGCTTTTTTAAGGACCATCAATAACTGGACTTTAGCCTGAGACAATGCAGAATCACTGAAGTTTTTATATCAAAAGACGGACAGTATTTTTATTTGCTTGGAGATCATACCTCGCAGTGCTACTTAGATCCCTCCTGGCAGGGCTCAGGGGACCCCATGTGATGCTGGGGATTGAACCTGCAAAATGCCCTACTTACCCACTGTACTGTCTTTCCAGTCCTAAAAGGGTCATTATTAAATTTACATTTTAGTGATCTCATTTTAGCATCAGTGTTTGGGGTTGGATTAAGGAAAAGCAAAGAAACAGCAGAGATAAGAATTAATGATAATTCTTATCATGATCAGAATTGATAATGAGTAAATCAGACGTGATAGTATAGGTATGTCCTAAAGAAGATCCAAATCATGATAGCTTAAAGGTTTACATCAAGCCTTCATATCAGTAAAAATTTAAACATCTCCATTTTATATGCATTTATACTTATAAATAAGATAAATTATTAAGTTAGAAAATATTTAAAATGAGCTCAAAACAGATTTAAAAAAAAAACATAAATTTTAGCATCTTTTCTGTGCCCTACAGACCTCAAAAACATCCCTGAAGTCATATGCGACACTCTGGAAACCACTGACCTGAGCTGAAGAACAAAATGCAGGAAGAACAGAAAACTATGAATAAATTGAAGAGTCATAAAAGCATGTGATACACAGGATTTGACTGATGACCCACAGAGGAAAAAAGTAAATAACTCAAGGAGCTTCATGAATAGTCGGTACTATATAACCAGGTTATGCTACAATAAAGAATAAAACATGCTAGAGTAAAAAAATAAAGAATACATTTGTGCATATTGTATTGAGATGGAGAAGTATCATAAATATTAGTGCATGTGCAAGTGATGAGATATGATTAAAAAGAAAATGGCAGATGAAAAGACATAAAAATCACTTCACCTTTCAGGCTAAATTTACCCACTGGGCATAAACTTCGGTCTTATTGCAATTAAAACTAGGACTATTTTTCTGTCAAATATTCATGACTCGAGCCGGAGCGATAGCCCAGCAGGTAGGGCTTTTGCCTTGCACGTGGCCGCCCGTGCTGGCCTGGGTTCGATTCCCAGAATCCCATATGGTCCCCAGAGCACCGCCAGGAGTAATTCCTGAGTGCAGAGCCAGGAGAAACCCCTGAGCATTACCGGGTGTGATCCAAAAAAGCAAAAAAAAAAAAAAAAAAATATATATATATATATATATATATTCATGACTCCTCATATTTGGGGCTGCATAGTTAAGGAACTCTGTGACAGAAAACCTTAGGTTTTCCTTTCTGTCAGTTCTCCTCCAGAATCTTGGACTTTAGGTTGAGAATAAAATCCAATGCCTTTTTTGACTGCTGTGATGGGCATCACCATTACTTAAAATACTTGAATCATAATAAGGTTCTTAAAAGATCTTTCAGACTAGCTTGCTATGACTTTTAAGCTCTCTACTTTAAAACAGCACCTTTTAAAAGCTAGAATCACTGTATTCCCTGTCTTCCCATTCATCATCGATTTGCTCGAGCGGGCCCCAGTAACATCTCATTTGGGTTCTTGAATCTATAATAAAAGGCAAGACCAGGTTCAAACAGATACTATTTAAGTTTAGCCTCAGTGATCCCAACCAATACACCATAGTGATTGTTAACCCAGAATTACTAACAAAGTGCTCTCAAACAACAAGGAGCACGAAGTTTATTGCTGCAAAATTTAAAATTTAAAAAGAGTTTGTGACTGATAGCCCTCCCCTTTACAATATTTTAGTAAATTTTCTCTTTAAAATTTCAAAGAGGTTCTGACTGACAGTTAGCCCTCCCATTTACAATATTTTGGTACTGCACACTAAACTGTACACCACCATAAACATTATTTAATCTACTTTATAATTTTAAAATGTTCTTGTTTAAAATATAATTGCTCAGAATATGACTATTTTGCCAGTTTTGACCATTATGTTTCCATCATATTATACTTTTAAACAAGACAAATAATTTAACTTTACTTTTAATTTACAATGAACATTTTGACACTAATTTTGACATATTTGTTTTGCGTGTCTTACTTCACTCTAATGAAAACTTATGTTTTAAAAATATTTATGAGAATTAAGGCAATAAAGGTGCATATATTATTAAGGGGTGGTGAAGAGATATTCCAGAAGAAATGAAACTTTTCAAATTACAGATCATCACTTCAATTTGTTGCTAATAAAACAAGAATATTATTTTGGTTAAAGAAACAGGGGTTGTAAAAATTTTTTAAAGAGGTTGTGATATCATAGCAACATTATTCACAATAGCCAGAATCTGGAAGCAACCAGAGTGCCCGAAAATCGATGACTGGATAAAAAGCTTTGGTACATCTACACAATGGAATACTATGCACCTGTTAGGAAAAATGAAGTTATAAAATTTGCCTATAAATGGATGGACATGGAGAAGATTATGTTGAACGAAATTAGCCAGAAGGAGAGCGACAGATACAGAATGACTGCATTTATCTGCATAACATAAATATATATGTACATATTATGATACCAATATCCAAGGTTAAGTGAAACATATATCAGGAGGTCTTGTCAAAGGTGGAAATTATCACAAACTTGTGGGAGTCAGAGGTTAGGTAAGACAGAAAATGGAACAGTGTGCTAACAATTGTCGAGGATACTAATGCCAACCTAGAACTGAGCATTAAATAGAGGCAAAAAGATACACATGACAACCCTTTAATGTATGTTCTGTAATCCATAGTCTGGAGGGGAAGGAAAAGAGAAAGAGAGAGAAATGGAAAGAAATAAAGAACCTGCCATGGAGGGGGACTGGGGGAGGGGGAGGGAACCGGGGACATTGGTGGTGGGAGATGGGCACTGGTGGCGGGATGGGTGCTGGAACATTGTATGACCAAAACCCAAATATGAACTTTTTAATTGTAAAAAAAACAGCTGTGATTGGGTACAAAGAAAAGAGGAAATGATGAGACCCCAAAAGTTGAAGGAAGAGAAAATAAAGAGAGTATAATAATCTTGAGTGCATTCTCTTCTGAAATCTCCTAATCCCAACTTGGCTGTGTATTTCCTCTTTCTTTTTGCCACTTCATGGGAATTCCTCCCTGCTCTTATATTTCATAAATAAAAAAAAAAAAAAAAAAATTAAAAAATAAAGAGGTTGTGATATTTATTAAATAGCCTGCATTCGGAATGCAAAAAAATAAATAAACAAATAAACCTGTTTTTCTAGGTATTTTTCTGGGTATTTTCTAATACCCAGTCAGAATGTTACATAATAGCACATGCATGAATGTACACACACTCATCACACACATGCGCTCACACACATACACACAGTAGAAGGCACTCAACCTTACAACCATAGGCTGCTGTTCATGCCAGCAAGAAATGCATCACCCTACACTAATGAAACTGTGAAAGCAGAAAAAATCAATCCACTATTTTAATAAAAAAAAAAATTGAGAACCTGTGACAATGAGCTATGGTGCAATCACTTTGGGCGGATCTGACAATTTTACTATTAATCATTTCTCCTGTGCAGTCAGCAGAACCTTATTTATGTCTATTCAGTTCTTTGTTGGATCCACTCCAGAGACACTGTGGCCATGGGGGATGAGATTATAAAACCATCATCCTATGTTGAGAACCTGGAAACGGTGCACATAATTGCAGTCTTCAAATGGCAAAGATTGACCCTGGGAAAAGACAATCAGTTCCCCAAGGCAGTGGGACACTGAAATCCCCTGATGTGCCAACTTACGTTATATCAGTTACAAATCTTGGGATTAAGATTATACTTCATCTTGAATCTATCTTCAATCACTTCCTGTATGCTTAAGAATACCAATAAAATTAGAAAAATTCAATTCTTTTTTTAAAATTTATTATTTGGAGGTCAGATGGATTAATTATGGTAAAATGGTGCTATGTTAATGTTTATGCTTTTGGTCTACATAGTTACTACACTTTAAACATCAAGGTACCAAAGACTTTCTACCATTGTCCTGCTGGCTTTCTAGCCCAGCCGTCTGTCTCTATTCAGTACACGACCTCCTTTAGGTTTGCTGGAAGTACCAGGGCTCTGTGGTCAATGTTCAAGGGTTTGTATTCATTATCCTTCTTTCTTTTATTTTCTCTAAGGCACTGTACCTTAAAGTATTATTAATAGGGTTTCTTGCATTACACAATCCCTTGCCATACCCTTCCCCCAGGCTATCTACTTCCTCCCATCATTGTCCCAGTACCTTTGCTCTACAATCCTCCTCAGTGATAAGCTTCCCACTGAGGATCAGTTCTCAGTTTCTGTTGCTTTTGAGCATTTATTACACTCCTATTATGTTTCTTTCCCCTATTTGGGTACTTGAAAAAACTCTACTACATTTCTTTCCCTTACTTCATAGATTATAGAATGATCATCCGGTACTTACCCTCACCCTGACTTGCATCACTTAACATGACACACTCTAGTTTCATCCAAGTACAAATATAGTTTTAACTTTTCTTTTAGAGAGTTGATTGCTTTTGTTTATCTTATGCTCCAAAACTAATTTGGAAATGTCAGTGATTTCCTTGGAAGTCTTTAGATTGTTTCTTCTCAATATCTGACTCTTAGAGAATTTCTGCTAGCTTTACACAGAAGAAATAGTAAACATTTTCCACCAAACCTCTTAAATCTTCCCACAGAAATCAATTGATTCCGCCAAAGAGTCAATACCTTGAAGCAAAGGCCTATCTATAAAATGACAATAGTAAAATCAAAATAGCATTTAAAAAATCATCAATCATATTTTTAAGGACTCCCATCCACAGTAATACCATCGTAGTACATTCTCTAGGTCCAGACACCCTCTCTGGAAACGGATATAGTTGGTACATTCAATGTTGATGACCCTTCCTGAACCAATTTGACTGCAATTGGATTCCCTCTCATTGACAATTTCTAGAAGCTCATGAAGTCACAGCATCAACAGATAGAGTATTTCAAATAGCCCTTTACCAAACACCATATTCACTCCTATCCACCTATCACAGAACCCAAATCAGAGGCCTTCCTGCTACTCTTTTAATGGCTTTCTATTGCTTAGTAGAGGAAAAAGCAGTAACAGTGAAAGTACGCACAGGATGAGGTTAATATTTTACCTATCTCTGTTCCAATCTCATTTTTATATGCATGCTACGGTTGAGATCATTGTATTACTGTTACTGTCTTCCCATTCATCATCGATTAGCTCCGCGGGCGGCACCAGTAACATCTCCATTTGTCCTGTCTCATGCTAGAAGAGCCCAAGGGCATCTGCTTGCTCCAGGAATATAAAGAGCATCAAACCACTACATCAGATCATGGGAATGAGGTCTATAATTGTTACTGGTATTTGGCATATCAAATACGACATGGGCATCTTGCCAGGCTCTGCTGTGGGGGTGGCATACTCTTCTAGTCACCTCTAAAACCAGCATTTATTGATGAACAGCATGGCCGCTTGTGGCCGCTTGAGCCGGGCTGTAACAAAATTCTTTAAGAAATCTCTTTGCAACAGACAAGTTTGCCCCCCTGAGACTTTAGGGGGCCCTGAGTTTTATGGACATCCTCATACTTGCATATTGCCCATGAGCAAGTCTCCCAGTGTGTCTCCCTTGGGCCTTCTTGGTGTCATGCATTTCCCACCCTCCCAAGTGGCTGTTTGCTATGTCTCATTTTCCAATTACTTTTCTCAATTGCATGCCAAAAAAAGCTATCATGAATCTTTAAGGAAAACTCACAGTTGTCATGATCCTCAAGGGTAAGAAGAAATCACTAGCACTCTGCAGGCCTCTAAAATCTTGCATCCTTGGGGCTGGAGAGTGTTAACCTTGCAGGCAAGCAACATGTGTTCAATCCCTGGTACCTCATATGATCTGCTGAGTTCCACAAGAAGTGGCCCCTGAGCACAGAGTCAGGAGTAAGCTCTGAGCAATGCCTGGTGTAGCTCCCCAAATGGAAGGAGGGGCAGATAAATAAATAAAAGCCTCCATTCTTAGCCTGCAAACCATAGAATCTGAGACTTTCCTGGTTTTTATGCAGGCGGGGGTCCCTAAGTGACCTATGTGAAGTGGAGAGGAGAGAGGTGCCAGCCCTGAGGAGATCTGCCACTTTCTTTCTATCCACTTCTGCTATTCTGGAAATGGCTGGGGAATCTGAACTCGTGAAGTTGGCAATGAACCCTTCCACAGCACAGACTCCACGTCCTGCCAGCCCACTAGGCGGCCATCAAACTGTACCTGTTGTCCACTCATTCTGAGGGAGTTATCCCCACAAGCCGGTCTCCCAGGGAGACATGGACTCTAGCTGGACCAAGGAATTGCTATTTGCAGGAAAGAAAAACCAGCCCTAGATCCTGCTCAGGCCTGTCGGGCCTTTGTCTTCCCTCTCGGAGAAGAGTTTCAGGAGCAGATGAACAGTTGGAGTGAAAACAGGTTCTATTTAGAAATTTTGAGGAAGGTGCAGGAGAGAGAGAAAAAGAGAAAATGAAGAACATGCACTTCTCCAAAGGCTCAGATGGTCTTGAATGACGCTCGGGACTGGCTTTTATAGGAATCGTCTTCAGGTGCCTTGGCCTGGAGTTTTCTGCTGTTGTGAAAGTTAACAACGCATTGTCATAAAGGAAGAACTTTGAACTTTCCGGGGGTTCCTCCTAATACCACGATATTTTCTCTCTGTAGAAGTTGTCATCTCTTTAGGGGGTTCAGGCTTCTCTGGGTCCACAGTGGTGCCAGGTTAAGGTCTTAACAGGCCCTAGCTCCTGTGTTCACCAGGTCAGTTTTTTAGCAGCCTTAGGGCTATTGTCTTTATTTCTACTGAAGAGCTCAATGCCATGGAGTTTCCATCAACCTGCTGACCTGCTTTAGTTTCACATCACTTCTAGTTTTACTGCCCAATGGTTTCACTGTTAAATCCACTCTCCAGTTCAGACAAGTAGCATTTGTGTTTTCCAATTACTAATTATTTCTGCACAGCAGAGCCTGGCTAGCTACCCATCTCGTGATTCGATATGCCAAAAACAGTAACAATAATAACCCTCAATCCCTGACCTGAACCAATTGTTTTGAGGTTCTTTGTATTCCTGGAGCAAGCAGATGCCCTTGGGCTACACTAGCACATGACAGAGACAAATTGAGATGTTACTGGCACCCGCTCGAGCAAATTGATGAACAATGGGAAGACAAGAGATACAAGAGAAGTGAATTATTTCTGACCTCAAGAACTTACAGAGGCCAGTAGTCAGGAGCATTTGCTTTGCGTAAAGAGGGATCTGCATTCAATCCTCTGTACTGCATGGCTACCCTGAGCACTGTAGGGGATGACCCTGGTGAATTTAGGCACCACAAAGTATACAAATAGCACTGAATCACCAGCCCAAACATAAAACTAGCTGACTAGTTGGTCAAGTATTGCCAAGAGTGGACCCCCAGGCCCCTACACTTCTTGGAGTTCCTCCACCAGTCCCCTCACCACAAAAACAAACATAAATCAAAGACCTCACACAGTATGAATGCGTATACAGGTCCATTTTTTTTCTTAGTCTGGTGCCAATGGTCAAGTCTATAAGCTTGCAAATTAAGGCTACGTATCCCAGCCCTACTGTCTGGGGTATAAAAGACTCCCCTTGAAAATGGGGAACAATTTTAATCTAAAGAAAACAATCTTTCTTATAACTCTCCTATTCCCTCTCCTCATAGGTTTCATTTGTGATACTTAGTATATGAAGGTTAATTTTTTATTTAACATTTAGAACACGTGAATAGGACTGAGAAAAAAAATATTTTCAGAACACAAATTAATTCTTATTCCTTTCATCTGTCCCTTCTAAGACATGTTTACATATGAATAGATCAAATGATGAATTTCTGCACAAGATAGTCATCAATTTTATATAGATTAGTAAAAGCACCTTCATTCAGATCCCATTAATTTGGTATTTCTCATGAAGCCAGACTGTGTTTAGCTGTACTCTGTGAATAAAATGGCAATCCTGAACAAATGAAGACGAAGTGGCAAGGGGACTCCAGATGATATTAATCTTCAATCTCTTAACCACACTCATTAAGGACTCTAGAAGTATCATAGACACATATCACAAAACTCTTTATTGCTGGCATTTTCTTTGTTCTGAACAGCTCTCCTCAAGGAATTTTCATTTGAAGAAACATACTTTTTCAAGGGGAGGGAGTGTATAGACCACAACCAGCAATGTTCACAGGCTGCTACTCCCAGCTCAAATATGCAGGTTGCTCCTGGCAGTGTTAGGGGCACCATCCAGTGCCAGGGAAGGAAGCTGGGCCTCCAACATGGGCATGTGCTTGGCCTTTTGAGTTATCTCCCCAGGTCCAGAACTCAGGCTACTTTTTAAAGTACATTTAATTAAGTCCTTCTTTCACCTTAATTAATTTATTCATTTATTGAGATAAGCTGCTTACAAGTTTCTGTGTTTCAGGCATACAATAGTATCACACCACACATACCATCAGAATAATTGGCTTTTAAATTAGCCAATACTAAAGACACTGAATCACCAGTCCAAACATTAAACTAGTTGACCTAGTTGGTCAAGTATTGCCAAGAGTCAACTAGAAAGCAAAGTTACATATACATAAATTTTGAAATACAATAAATAAATACCCTTAAAGACTTTACCACCTCACCTCAGAATAAAAACATTCTCACAATTCTGTATTTAAAGTATATCTCTTCCTTTACCTGCTACCCCACCACAACTTTACCAGAACCACTAGCCTAAATTTTTTCAGTTATAATTCCTTTGCTTTTCTTATAGTATTGAGCCATATGTATAAACCACTTAGCTCTAAATTAACCTTTTTAAAAAATAGTATTGAGCTTTTAGAATCTTTTGTGAAATATTTTTATTCAATACTACACTTTTAAGAGGCATTCATATTATAACTGGCTAGATGTGGTTTTTATTATCTTCACTTCTCTATAATATTATATTTTTATTATAATGCTAACTGAATTTGGACTACTTTCAGCAATTTCTATGACAAATAACATTACCAACACTGTTACAAACAGCCTTGTATAGTGTTTATGTGCAATAATTTCTCTAAGTTTTACCTAGAAAAGAAGTACTAGGTGCTCAATCATGAACAACTTTTTTGATTGTGTATCTCATGGTGATTTATTTTTGAAAAATAAATTAAGATGTTCAAAAAAAGAAGTGCTGGGTGATAAGGCATATGCAAGTTTACAGGAAAATGCTAAAATTCATTTCCAAAATGGCTATACCAATATATACTTCCTTTATCCAGATCTGCTTCCCATTGATCAATAATCAGTATTAACAACTTTATCTTTTAAATCTTATCAAATTCACAAATGTACAGTATTAATTATTAAAAATTTAATTTACCTTTTCTTACTTATAAATAAAACACATTATCATGTCTACTGGTCATTTGGTTTTCTTCTGTGAAATGTCTGACCAGCCTCTTTGTTCATTTTGCATCAGCTTGTCAGTCTTTTTCTTATTGATTGGTAGGTACATTTATTAATAAAATGTTATTGATTTGCAACAATGAGCCTGTCAGTTATATACTATAATTATAAATTATCATCATATCTTATACATAATTATATATATTTATATATAATTATATCATTTATGTTAGTTATAAACTATGTTTCCAGGTTCATGACTAATATTTCATCCCATTATTGCTCTTTTTTTATCAAATAAATTTTTCATTTTAATTTAATTCAATTCATCAATCTTTTGTTGTGATGCTTTTTATATCTTAAAATCAAACCCAACTCTGAAGCAAAACTAAAAATAAATCTTTCTTTGCATCTACCAATTTTTTGTATTTGCAAACAGTAAAATTATTTCTTTCTTAGTATTAGAGTTTTCTGGTTAGGTTTGGGGGTCTCATTTGGCCGTGCTCAAGGTTTATTCCTGGTTCTATGCCAAGGTATCACTCCCATCAGGGTTCAGGGGACCGTAAAGGGTTCTGAGGGTCAAACCAAGGTTGACAACATGCAAGATAAGCTCCCTGCCTGCTGTACTAGAACACTGGTCCCTTTCTTTCCAAGTGTTTTATCATTTTAACTACTTTTTAAAAATTCTGAGAACATCTGAATGAGAACCACCTAGGCATATTTTCAAAGCCAGTTCACAGTCCTCTTTTTAAAAAATTACTATTCAGCAATTTCCACATGCCATCAAACATAAGTTAAAATTTCTTTTTGTTCTATTTTTGCTTTGTGATCACACCAAGTGATACTCAGGGGTTACAGGGATCAAACCCAAGTTGACTACATACAAGACAAACTCCCTACCTGTTGTAATATTACTCCAGCCCCTAAACAAATTTTAAACAAGAAAATAATAAATAGGTAAAATTATAATAGTTGTTGTTCCTCTTTCTTGTTCCTCTCATACTTCTGGCTCTTCTGATTCAAGTATTTCATACTCACTGTTCTGCTATGTCAAATGAGATTTTTGTAGAAGTCAATAAATTGTGGTGATGACATAACCAGTCCTGAATATTTTATCCTAGAATAGTGCACTAAGCAGAAAGCCAGTGAGTTGTAAACTTTCACTTCTTATGAAGCAAATTCCTTCAGTGCCTATTTCTCCAAGCTGGCCAAACCCCACCATCCTGATAGGCATTTGTATGCCTGGTCTAGCATACATAGCGCTAGCTCTTTATCACTATCTCTATCATAGAGATGACTATTATTTTTCTCAAATCAGAATAAAAATTCTATTTGAAAAATTTCAATCGCCAATTTATACTTTACTGTTTGAACATATAATCAAAATTTTAAACTATAACATCTTTGGGAAACTATAAGAAAGTTCAAAGTTTGAATGAAAATACAGAAAAAGTCCCACTTTTTTAAGTATTGTTTAAGGCATTTGTGTAGATTGTTCATTTTCAAGTTAGCCCCCAAATTCTCCTTGTACTCTCACCTGCGTCTCAGAGGATGACAGGTCTGTAAACTAGATTTCCCCAAATCCCTATGACAAATGGGATAGACAATGCCAGGGAGAGGCCCTCATGCATAAAAATGTAAGAGAGAGGGAAAATCTGTCCCCCTACAGACTCTCAGAGGCCAGAATACCTTGCACAACACAACCACAGTCATCCTCAAGGTCTGGATTCCACAGTTGGACATAACCCAATCCCCATGGCACATAGGTGCTTTGAGCCCATGTGAGATCACAAAACATGGTATACCTCAAACATGTGAGAGTCAGAGGTTAGGTAAGATAGAGAAGGGAACAGTGTGGTAATAATCATTGAAAATGATAATACCAGCAGAAAACTGAGCATTGAATATAGGCAAAGAGATACACATGATAACCTCTGAATATATTGCAATCCACTATGTATAAGAAGAGATAGAGAGAGAGGAGAGAGAGAAAGAGAGAAGAGATAAAGAACCTGCCATAGAGGCAGGCTAGGGGAGGGGGAGGGAAGTGGGGACATTGGTGGTGGGAAATGGGCACTGGTGAAGGGATGGGTGCTGGAACACTGTATGACCGAAACTCAAACATGAACATCTTTGCAATTTTATATCTCACGGTGGTATAATAAAATATTAATTTTTAAAAAAGCTCTGTATATCAAAATAAACCATTGTAAAAACAAAAGATACCCACTGAATCTGAAAATTTCCCCTTTTTCTAAGAACATACATCATATTGGATTAGGAGTATTTCTAATTTTCTCATTTTAATGTAATTATCTCTATAAAGAAACTCTCCTAAAAAGGATGCATTCAGAGGCACCAGATACAAGTGTTCCAACATGTCTTTTTTTTCTTTATTTTTTAATTGAATCAAAGTGAGATACACAGTTATAAAATTATTCATGATTGGGTTTCAGTTATACAATGTTTCATCACCTGTCCCTTCACCAGTGTACATTTCCCACCACCAACGACTCAGTTTCTCTCCCAGAGCCACCAACCCTACCCGCCTCTATGGCAGGCACTTTCCTTCAGTCTCTCTCTCACTCTCTCTCTCACTCTCTCTCTTGCTCTCTCTCTCTCCCCCTCACAGTCCCTCCTCCTTTTGGACCTTATGGTTTGCAAAAGAAATACTGAAAGTTGATCAGGTATAAGGACAACCATGCGAGCAAGCTGGCTTCAGAAAAGTATTCAGCACAATCACCATATCCACACAGTAACCAAGCTCATTGAGGTTTGTAGGGAGTTCAAGATGCCGCTCTGTCTCATGTTCAATGATTTAAAGAAAGCCTTTAATTCTGTTTGAGACCAAAGCAGTTACTGAAGGCCTAGCCAAACAGGGCATTCAAACCCAATACATCAAGATCCTTCGTGAGCTGTATTATGAATTCACCACCAGGATCTCACCATTCTACAAGGAAGTTATCATTGATGTCAAAAAGAGGGGTTCGTAAGAGTGATACCATTTCACCAAAACTCTTCAGCACCACCCTTGAAAACATCATGTGACAATTAGAATGGGAAGGAATGGGAGTGAAGATAGATGCTCAGCAACTATACCACTGATGACATCGTTCTAATAGCACCAAACATTAGCCAAGCAGCACAAATGTTGGCTGAGGTTTAAGGATGGTTTGAGGCTCTTCGTATTCCTGAAGCAAGCAGATGCCATTGGGCAACATTGGCACGTGACAGAGTCAAATGGAAATGTTACTGGCGCCCGCTGGAGCAAATCAATGAATAACGGGATGTCAAGTGAAGTGATCAAGTGATCCCCTCAGCTACTTTTAACATTCAACTTCTGTTCAAAATGATCATTCCCAACTCTCATTGTTATATTGCTCCTTCTTTATCCTAATTGCTCTTCACCCAGACACTTTTGTGGCAAACTTTCAACCACTGACCATCCTCCTGGCCTCTGTTTCCTCTGGCCTTAGATGTTAGTCTCATACTATGTGTTTTTATATTCCACAAGTGAATTCAGTCATTCTCTATCTGTCCCTCTCCTTCTGACTCAATTACTAAGCATGATATGTACATCCATTTATTAGCAAGTTTCATGGCTTCATTTTTCCCAATGTCTGTGTAGCATTTTATCGTGTAGATACACCATGGTTTCTTTACCCAGTCGTCTGTTATCAGGCACTTGGGTCGCTTTTAGATTCTGGTTATTCCAGCATACATTTGTAGGGGACACTATTCAACTTATAAATAGTTGAATAGTCTCTTTAAAATCCCTTTAAAATTGTCTCTCACTCATGTCCTCAATGCAAAATCTAGACAACACTGATAAGTTACAAAGTCTATTAGTGTCATAAATTGAAAAAAATCCTAAACATCAAATGTAAGTATAATTTGGTTCTTCAAGTTTTTCCCTATCACTAAAATGAAGTTCTAGATAATCTAATGCATTTTGATTCATTTCCTACATGTACATGTCTTCTCTATTTACAAAAGCAATTTATGGTCACAAATATCGAAATTATGGACTGGAGAGATAGAAGAGTGTGTAGGGCATTTGCTTTGCATGTGCTCAACCCAGGTTTGGTCCCTTATACTGCCTTATAGTCCCTCAAGCCTGCCAAGAGTGATTTCTGAGTGCTAGGTCAGGAATAAGTCCTGACTACCATTAAGTGTAACACTCTGAAAACAATAAATCTCAAGTTGCACAGAGGTAAACAAAGCAAAATGTCTACAATAGCTTCCTGTAGAAGCTATTGTCTTACTCGAATTCCATTTCAAAAAACATTCCATTCAAAGGTTTTTCTTCCAGATCATTTTATGTATATGTAAATAAAATGTATTCCCCTTTTCTTGCTTTGCTCAATTTTGTAATATGTCTAAAGTAACACACATTGTTTACCTGAAAAAGAAAACAGAAGCTTCAAAAATAAACTGGAAAAATTATTTCAAGACATATTAAACATATGTCTGGAATTTTAGAGTAAAGGGAAAACTATCCTGTATGATAAGTAAGGCAGCTTAATTGTTTGCATGTTATAATAGAAATACCGCATAAATTTTCCATCAATCCAGTTACTTTACAGTTGAGAAAGAATCAACCATTTTAGCTTCTGGCAACAATAGCTTCTCTGTAAAAATTAATTAATTAGACAATAAAACAGTCTCCAAAAATCATCTTCTGGGACTAGAGTGTATGGAGTAGGAATCCGAGGGGGCACAGGTGGTGTTGTCACTGCTTCGTCCAACTAACAGTTGGAGTTTCAAAGAGAAAGGTGGCTCTGAGGGGTGAAAGGCTGCTTTCCCAGATGGTATCAAAGAAGGAGATTTTGATTTCTGGACTACAACCTAAAACACCCAATAATGAGCATTGGACTCAAAATGCAGCACATGTCCATAGTAAAGGGAAGCATATGTTTGTCCAAAAGTGAACTAACCTCATTAAAAGATTCTGAAAAGAAATAGGAAATCTAGACTGCTATTTAAATAAAGCATTCTCTCTTTTAAGTATAATGAAACCAAATCATTGAACAGTTTTCAATCTAGACACATTTTAATACACTATCTAGGGACCTGAGTACAACAGACAAAGATAGAACAACAGATAGAGTGTTTGCCTTGCACATGGATGACCTGGGTTTGATCCCAGTGCCCCATATGGTCCCCCAAGCCTACCAGGAGTGATGCCCGAGCTAAAAGTTAGGAGTAAGCCCTGAGCACCACTGGGTGTGGCCCCAACCAAACAAGTAAGGGGGTGGGGGGCAGAAAATATCAAGTTCTCTTCTAGTCTTACCATCTAACTTGTCTCTAGAGTAGGAGAATAAAAATTTTAAAGATATGAATCTACTTATTAAAGAGACTTAACATGATTCACATGAAGGTAATTATAATGACCAAGGTACCTGGTGGTGTCACTGACAATTGAAAATAGATTCAAAACTAATATTCATGATTTCAGATGATCATATTGCATCATGTAGAGTGTGGATTAAGAACTGAAGGTTACATACATTATTCTATGCATTTATTTTTTATTGTGCCACCATGAGATATACAATTACAAAGATGTTCTTGTTTGGTCATACAGTGTTCAGTCATACAGTGTTTCAGTCATACAGTGTTCCAGCACCACCCCTCCACAAGTGCCCATTTCCCACCACCAATGTCCCCTGATTCCTTCTCCCTTCCCCCAGCCTGCCTCTGTGGCAGGCACTTATACATTGACATTTTTCTCTTCATCTAGGTCTACGTTGACTATATTGCATTAGCTTTGAGTCTCTTATTTTTAAATTTGCATCTTACTTTTGTAGATGTTTAATTCATTACAGCTAACGAAATGTGTTTACGATGATGTTGATATTAATGGTCTTAGTGTATATAGATTTTTTTTAAAGAAAAATTTTCGTCTGCTGTTGTCTCTCTGTTATAGCCCTGTTTCCATTTTTCTATTTTTCTTTATTTTTTCTCTTTTAAAAGAGCCATGTATTAACAAGTTGTTCTCTAAATGTGTGTGGGGTGGGAGGTGGATGTGCCTACAAATAGAATTTATAGCTGTAGGCTCAGACTGCAGCTATGTCCTTTCTCTCTCTCCCCGGCTCTGCCACATCCTTTTGTTGGCTCCATGTTTTGGGGGATGTTGCTGAGGTTGGTTTGCTGTTGTTCCATCATCAGATCAGCCTCTGTCCAGAAGTCATGTTTGTCAGCAAACAAGCTTTATTTTTATTTCTCCTCTTTGTTCACTATACTGTTGGAAGCTGATCATGTCTTTCTCTGGGATCTAAAAGAGAGGCCCAGATAGTGTATCCAGTGGTAGATTTCGAAATAAAACATAACTCTTCTGTTTCCATGCTCTTGACCCTTTTGACAGCTGATGTTATACTGTTAGAGTCTATGTACCCTGAAAGGAATAGTGTGATAAGTCTGTGATGACAATATTTCCAACTCTGTCCATGTGAATATAAATAAAAGTAAATATGCATATTTAATAATGACACCTTCTGATTCCTATTACTGAGGACTCAAAATAACTCTAAAACCAGAAACAATATACCAATACAGTATTACCATGCTGATACAGAAAACTCAGTACAGCTTCTTCAGAGAAGTCATATCTACAGAAGGAAACTGAATGATTTCCTTCATTGTTATGATGTATCACTGTATCACTGTCACTGTCTTCCCGTTCATCATCGATTTGCTCGAGCAGGCACCAGTAACATCTCCATATGTCCTGTTATGATGTAGGCCTGATAATCTCCTTCTTTTGGGTTTCTTGTTTTCCCTAAAAGAGCCTACTGAGTTAAATAATTGAAAAATGAAATGCAGCATGAAGAGCAATTTTTTATTTAATACCTCACCGATTAAGTGATGCAATTTACAGCAATGTCAACAATCATTAAGAAAAGTCATAGTTTAGATACTATCTGAAAAGACAGGCAAATAAATAAAAAATCTCAAACTTACTGACACTTAGTCAAGAAATTTTATAATGAAATAAAAAACTAATTCATCTATAAATAATATTATTAGTATAAAACTAATAATATTATAATGTAATAACATACTGTAATAACACTACAGTATGTTCACATGGAAAAAGTTTTTTTATTGAACTTCTTAAGAGCAAAACTGGAAGCTAGAAGACCATCAAAATTCTCAGAAAAAATATTTAAATTAGAATCCTACTCTTTATATTATTTCTACTTTATTTTATTTTTATTTCTTATCTGCCTTCTATAATCTTCCAGTGGAAAATCTTTTATGTTATGCATATTTCTAATCTTTACTCTTGGAGGAATTGTCACACAGAATCACCTTAAACTTTTTGTGGAGAAAAGTCCAAAATCCATTCATATGATTACTGTGTCTTGGTGAATCTTGCTGAGTATTTAGTAGCAACAAAATATTCAAAAATCAATTACCAGACCTCCCAGTCCTTGCACAAAGTTTCAATTCCATTCCCACATTTCTCCTCACTCTTGCCAACACTTGACATTATTGATCTTTTAGGTTACAGTCATTCTAGGACTATATCTTATAGTGTTATTGCCACTTTGGAAGTGAAGTGGTGAGGAGAAGAGCACCAAGTAACCCAGTCAATACAATTTATTATTTTTAATCTTGCCAATGAGAGGGGTAGCCAGTGAACCAGATCATGGAAATGGCTCAGAGGTGGGAATCATAACACCTAAAAGGGGACCACACATCAGGCAACATCTCTTACATCCTACACTCCTATTTGGAGAGCCAGCAGCATCTTTAAGCCCTTATCTGGGCAGGGCAGAGATGCAAAGTACCCGACTGATGGCAAGGAAAGCAGCGGTTCACACGCACATACACATGGGTAGAAAAGAAAAAGTCAAAGGAACAAAGATCGGTGAGACAAGGTACCGGTAACAGACTACAGAGTAGCATGGACAGAGCAGCAGGCCATCTAAAGCACTGGGCAGCAAGGGACACTGGACTCCTCGAGGAACAGCGAGAGAAGAGTGTGAGCCAAAACAGTATCTTCTGGCTCATCTAAGGATATCACCAGTGATAAACCAGTATTAAGCCTGGACTACGACTCTCAGGAGCTCCAAAACTGCTTTCTCAACGCTGTTAGCTGCAGCTCGTGAACATCCGGAACTTTGTATGCTAATTTTACACACAAGAACTTGAGGACCCACTTAAGAACTAGACCCAGTTTGCAGTAATAGCAACTCATGGTGGTTATAATAAGCACTTCTCTAAAGGACATTAATATACAGTGGGGGGATATTTCTTACATCTTTTGTTTTTCTAGAATGACTTAATTTTTAACTGTTCCCATTCCAGTATCTCATCACTTAACACTTTTTACAAAAGATAGTATTTAATTCCAAGTATAGTACAGTGTGTTTCCATTTATTGCTAAAAATTATCTCAAAATTATTTTTCTCTGTACTTTTGGTGATTTATTTCTTTATCTTTAGAATTGATTAATAATTTCTATCCCACTAACAGAAACTATTTGTTTTATTTTCTTTTACATCCTAAATTGAAGATAGCTTTATTTTATTTATTTGGAAGGGATCGTTTTTGTGTCACATCCAGTGGTGTTAGGGCTCATTCCTGGCTCCACAGCCAAGAATTAGTCCTAGTGGAGGCTGAGGAGATAGTACAGTGGGGAGAGCCCTTGTGTGTGTGGTCAACCTGGTTTTGATCCCCAGCATTCCACATGGTCCTCCAAGTACTGTCAGAAGTAATTCCTGAGTGCAGAGTCAGAAATTACCTCTGATCATTGATGGGTATGGCCCTATATAAAAAAAAAAAGAGAAGAATTAGTCCTAGTGGGGCAGAGGGTTGATGGGGTAGGGAAAGGGACCATATAGATGCTAGGGATTGAACCCAAGTTGGCAGCAAGTATCTTACCTGCTGTTATTACTCAGATCCTAAATCAAGATAGCTTTAACCTGGCCTATTCTTTATCCTAAAATGATCTGACTAACTTCTCCCAGAATCCCTAGACTGAAAAAAAAGAAGCTCCAGGTGACATGACGCTCACTACTGATTCTTTCTTTATCCGTGAAACGTATTCATCTTACCAGGATTTCCACCTTAGTCACAGTAAGTCATTTCAACCTACAAATTCAGGTGCGTTCAAGTGAGGAAAATAGTTTGAATTGACTTATTTCTATTTGTCCTGATTTCTTTAATATTGATTCATAATTTCTATTCCTAACATTTCTTATTTTTACATGGCCTTATCATTTTTCTATTGTCTAAGAAAATATTTCAAAATTAACTTCTGCATGCAATAGAATTTTCTAAAATTTTCTTTGCCTTGCGTGCCACTTATTCTGATTTTAAATCTGAAATTGCTTTTAATTTATTTACTTAAATTCTGATTCAAATCCTTATTTTTGCCTGCCTTTCAAAAGACATTTTAGTTCATCTCAGAAAACTGTTTCATTATACCAACATCAAGTTAAAGAAATGCTGTAAATTTAGTCAATTCCATAATTAGCTGCTACCAAAATGCTTTCAAAATCTTATATCAAACCATTATCAAAATTTGAGCAACTTTTTAAATCTACTGTATTAGATTTTTAACAATATGTTTTATGAATACTATATTGGGTTTCGTTATCTCTTCACATGGGAAGTAAAAGCAGTGCTATCTCAGAATCAGAAGACCTGTCAACAACGTCCAGCTACTCCGTCTACCCAAATGCTTGTTGGCATTTCTCCCACCCCAAGGACGAGTGCTGTTTTTACTGCTTTACATGAAGTTCAGTGGCCCCGTGGCAGCATTAATAAGCAAATTTCTTCTACTCGGTTATGCAGCTATGAGTGATATGCTGCCAGTCTTTTGCTTGAGTTAGCTACTGGATGGAAGCCGGGACTTCTTACCAGTACTGCTGCTCCACGCCAGCAAAAAGGGAATCCCGGTGATCTGTTCCCCTGCAATATTTCAGCTCACCTTTTCCTTTTTAACAAAAGATGGAGAGGCATGAGTATATTTCTTTCGTTATTTATTTTTGGGGTTTTTTTTAGCCACACCCAGCAGTGTGGCTCCTGATTGAGCTGAGAATCATATAGGGTGCTGGGGATCAAATCCGGGTTAGGGTATGCAAGGGAAATACCCCCATCGGTTGTACTATTGCTCTGGTCCCAGGCATGAATTTCTAACAGCTGCTATCACAGGAAGGACAGCAGTGAGTTAACCTTAGTTTTCCATTCATCTCTAATTCTTTCTTAATTCTGAAAGGCTGAAACACTCAATTCTTCTAAATCTATTGGGTCTCCTAAGTATTGATGATTATTTATACCACCCCACCAAACAATCACAGACTTATCTAGGCCCCTTTTACATGAAACTTTCAATGTTGATATATAACTATGCCATACACACTCACAATGTATACACAACTATGTCCAATTCCTTTAAAATTTTTTTAAAAAAAGAATAGCTTATATCATGATTCCATTATTCTTTGAAGTCAATGAAATTTAACAGTGAAAACCACCCAGAGATTGTTGGTTTCTCTTGGATTATTGGGGTTTTTTCCTGTCTCACAATCTTCAAATGCTCTGGTCTCTCTTCCAGGAAAGATTTTACTTATGTCTTTTATCATGACAGTTGTCATTTACTTATGTTTCTCTTTTATAGTCTTTTTCATGGTTAAAACAAATTCTAGATAGTTTATCCACCTGCCTAATGCTTGCTTTTCCAATTAGATTATATTTACCATAAAAGTTAATGTGAAAAACCAGCAATGTATAAAAGTAAGATCAAGTATCTGAATGTGATATGTTTATCTACTACATACAAGAAAATAAATGGTAAAATAACAAAATTAAATTCATTAAGATCTTAATTCACTGTTGTATGGAGCACATTTAAAAACTAGGTGAATTTTTAACTTTCTTTTGATTATATAAATAGCATTTGTGTGTGTGTTCAGTGGTTATCATTTCTTGACTGATAATATTATAATTTTTGTGTCCTCTTTGATATTTTAAAATTTATAGTGAATATTAATTATGAAAACATGTAATAAATAATAAAATGACATAATAAGTGCTAAAACACCCTTATTAAAATGATAAATACAACTATATTTGTCATTCCTTTCTTATAAGTCACCTTAGTGAATATTTAAGAAAGTCATTTTTTAAATTATAACTCATAGGAAATGATTTATGTATAATAATTAACAAAATACTTCAAGAATAAATTCAATAAAGAATGAGAACAAGCTGAAAAATGAAAACAAGCTTAAAAGAACTAAATTCCTTTACAAAGACCTTCTAGGTTAGTATACAATGAGATTCCATTTTTGATAACAATTTCCATGTAAAAGGTATACCCTAAAAGGTATACCCTCTCATAGAGAAGAAGTGAAAATAAGACTGGGAAGCTCAAAGTTATTTTTCTTCCTTCTAAATACCCTTTTCTCACTTGTCCTTGAGAAACCTGTGAAAATTCACTACGTACTAAGTATTCAACTAATCTTTATAAATAGAAGTGGAAAATTAGCTTTCCAAAGTCCATTCATCTTTGGTCTGAAAAACTAAAGACGATTTTTCCCAGAATAGAAGTCAATACTAGAATAGACCTTGGTGAAAATTTCTCCAAATAAAGATCCTAATTTTAAGTCAGCTAACTAACTTAGTCAAATTTGTCTGACTTTTCCAAGTGCTGCAGGCATTTATGTATATTTAGTTAATTTAATTGTGTAATATCCTATGAGATAAATATCTTTCCCCCAATTAACTAGGAGGACATTTTTGAGTTATTTAAAGTCAAGAGTATATCGCAAAGTAAGAGAGCAAGGAGGTTTATGCTGTTCAATCTAACAAAATCGGACCAGTTTCAGGCATAAATGAATAAATGGTAATCAGTATTAAAAACAAACCAGTGTGAGGAGAGGGATATATGGAAGTTTGTACTTCATGTTCAAATTGGAAGCTTGAGTGTTTTCACTAAACAAGGCTTGAGATCTAAAAAGGGTTATTTGTATTTTTAGCCAAGAAGCAAAGTGAAGTTAAAATGTTTTAGAAATGGCACGACACAATTTCTTTTTTTAGAATGACTGCGCTGCTTTTATTGTGGAGAAAATATTGGAAGAAAGTAAAAGTGAATATGGTGTAGTGGAAGACTTGAGCTGTTCTTTCCTTCTAAGCTAACAATTCCTCCAAATTCCTTCAAAGAAATATCCCTATAAAACAGTTAATCCTACAGTTTATTTTTGTTTCTTGAAGAAACATTGGTTTATAGCATATATATGTTTAAGATATACAGCACTATATTTTGACGCCTATCTACACTGCGTGGTAATAACTACCCCAAATCTAGTTGTCATCCACCACCTTAAAATGAACACTTTTTAGGCAGTTAGCCCATTCTCTCCTTCCACCCTTCTTCTTTTCTGGTAACCACTAGTCAGTCTCTTCTTGAACACTCTAAGAGTTTATTTTTCTTTGCTGCCATTTTTTCTTTATCTTCCATATAGAGTATAATCATATTGTATTTGTCTTTAGCTATCTGACTTATTTCACTTGGAGAAAAAGTTTGATGTTCACCTGGTAATAAAGGCCTTCATCCTTCACAGTACTGTGGTATTCTACTGCCCATATATACTATATCATCTTTACACTTCTGCATCTATAATATTACTAATTCTATAATAAACATCATTTTGCAAATGTTTCTTCAAATTAATGATCTTCACTTTGTTTTCATAAGTGGACAGATTCTGATCTCTGAGTCATATGGTAGCTCTATTTTTAACTTTTTTGAGAACGCTCTATGCTAGTTAAGGATGAGCCTCTAATCAGTAAAACCCACCCCTCTGACTACATTAATTGCCTCAGGAATGTATATATTCATTAAATTGGCAAAATTAAATGTGAATTATTGTAATTAAAGACTGAGTAGTGGATGGGCTGGGTGGTGTTGGTCACTAGTCCATAAAACAAATGAAGTTGCTTCTCTTTCCTGATTCTTTTCCCAAACTCAATTACACAGAAGCATGAGAGCAAGGGCCTCCTCAGAGCTGGACAGTGAACATAAAAAACAATGTAAACATAAAACAATATGGTAGAGGTGAGAGAATTGGGAAAAACAGATTTTGGTGACACAGCTAACATTCCCAATCCATTCTTGCCCAAAGCTGAGCCTTGATTCGGTCCTCATAAGCCAGGGGGGAAGTTCTTAATTATTTAAGGGGTTTCTTATTACTTCTACCAGAAGACCCCTTAGGGAGAATTTCATTAGAAAGCTGTATTCCCGGATAGAAGGCTGAGAATGTAGCTCAGAGGTAGAGCACGTGTTTTACAACCTTGAGACTCTGGCTTCAATTCTCTGCACTAGGAACCAGCACAAACCCAGAATAGAAATACTGTCAAACAAAATGAGTTAGAATTGTGGCAACAAATACGTTATGTGATAAATTTGATTTTTCTTAAGAAATAGAGTGAGCAGAATTAGTAATGAGAGATTGGTGTGAAAGATAATTCAAGGGAGATTGCTGTATTTCTTAGAGATAATCAGCGGTGATATTCCTTGAATTCAGAACCACTTAATAAAAAGCAAGCTTCGGGTTGGATTCAGGTTTGGGGAGATAAGCATCATACCACACACATTGGTTCTGAGATTCCTGATAGCTGTCCAAGTGGAAATGTCATAGTCAGTGTACATATAAAATACACAAGAAAGGAGTGATAAAATCAAACAACTTAACAAAGTAGTACTTTCTGCCACCATCTATTTCTCCTTTTCAAAAAGATAAAAGAGCAAGTCTACACAATCTCTTATAGTCAGCCTGTTCTCAGACTCTGAAATGACAGTCAAACTCATGGCAAGAAAAATGAAGATATTTGTTTAACAAGGGGCAAGAAAGAGTCTTTCCCATTCTGTAAAAAATTATAGAAATGCTAAGGAAGAAGGGACTTGGGTAAGAGTCTTAATGCTTTCATTGGATAGATAGAGCCTGGAAAGCAGAAAACCAGGTTACGTTAGTAAATTGATAATTCAAGAAAAAGGAGAGAGTTTTGGTTAAGAACAACATGAAGAAGTTTTTCTATCCTCACACTCTCTCTCTGATGACAGACAGGCAGTTGAGGGGAAGCTCTGAAATCCAGCTAACTTGGACTCCTAATGCAGTCCAGCTGGTCTTTCCTATTCATCGGACCTACTGGACAGGCTCTTTCCACTGCCTATTTCTCCTCTTAGACACGTGTGAGTAGACATGAACCTGTCTGAACTCTACAAGAATGAAGAGGCAGTGATTTCATGGAATCAAAGCAACTAACAATCCTCTTAGCAACTCCAAAGTAGAAATTGGTACCAGATGATCTTTGACATACTGATAAGTTTCTTTCTTGTCTTCTTTTTCCATTAACTCTCTTCCTTCCCTCCCTTTCCTTTCTTTTTCCTTCTTTCTCTCTTTCCTTGTCTTTTTCTTTCTTTATCTCTTTTCTTCTATCCCAATGTTGCTCTACTACTACTTTTTATTTATGACTTCAAGATATCTAAGATGGAAAGAAGAGTTTAAAAAGTCTAGCAGGAATGACAAGTCATTGACAATGACTGAAGCATATTCCTAATGGTGATGTGCAAATATCTTTCTTCTCTAGAACTTCCCAGGGTTCTAGCTCTTTTCTGTTCACACACCTAAAAGTTATAAATGAAACTTTTCCCCACTGTTCAAGGACAATTAGGATATTGAATATTAGATGGTGTGTTGTCGGGCGCCCCGGGTCCCCGACAGTGCCCGGGAAGCGAAGTTCCCTTCTACCTCCCGGCCGGCGAGGAACGGATGAAAACTCAGGAATCCGATGCAGTTTTAAAAGGCTTTACTTACCACAGGTTCAGGCATACAAATCAACAAAAGGGAAAAGCCTGGTGCTTAGGATTCCAGGCTAGAACCCCAGCCACGTGTAGGCCAAGATGGCGACCACCACGTGTAAAGGAGAAAAGCTTCCAAGGGGAATGAGCGCTCACAAGGGAGAGATCCCACAAAGAAGAAGGCCAAAAGCCAAAAGCCGCAGGAGCCAAAAGCTGAAGGCTGAGGAACCAAAAGGCAAAAGGTGAAGGGGCCTCAAGTCAGCCCCTTATATACACCAAAGTAACCCAATCGGGAGGTTGTCATGCCAACAAAGAACCCTAAACAGAGTGTAGTGCCACACCCTATTGTAGGTATAAACAAAGGTTACACCAAGGACTAATCCCGAGATTATCTCTTATGTAAAACACTGGAGAGAGAGGGGGCTGATATAAAGTAATACATCTTAACTTCATGAGCTTCATGTAATCTAGATGGTACCCACAAGGTCCTTATTATTATCTGCACCAGGGTGATTCTGAGTATCTTGTTCTCATGTACTGAAAGGGTCATACTCACCTGCTTAGAGCAAACTAGTATGATCCTTCCTATAGTCTACCTTTAGTCTCAGCGTAGCCAGGGTGGTAGTCTCCTGGTAAATTCTAACTGTCCCACGTTGGGTGCAGTGGGTATAAAGAGGAGCTGTGCCCAATCTAGAAAACATAGAAGTCTTAGTAGATGTATAAGTCAGAAGTTATTCAATCAAGGTGACTTCTGTAACTGCCACACCCTCTAGAAGTGTTTACATAGAAGAGAGATCTCATTAGAATGAACATTGGCTTAAATAAGATTAAGCTGGGAGTGAGCAAAACAACAAAACTCCCAGATTAGCTAAACATGTCCTCCAACAGTGTGTGTGTGTGTGCATGTGAATGTATGTGTGCATGTGAGTGTGTGTGTAAAACAAAAGCATGCAGTGGACTTGGCACACTAGTGGACACATGCTAGCCACCATTCCAGCATTTCCAGGCAAAGGCTATTTGAGAAATCAGTGCCCTATGAATTAACTCATCTCAGGAAGAAAAAGCATCATCTGGCCCTGCGTGTCAGGAATCTTCAGCTCAAAGACTTTTGTATTAGAGGGAGTCCGAGCAGCTGCACAGACACACATTTCACAGGCTTTCTCTCTTCATTTAATCCATTCATGGAGAATTCCTCTTGGCAAGGTGGTATGGCCCAGTGTCGGCAAAACCTTGTATAATTTAGAAGTGTGTTCCCAAAATAGTCAAAGGGCTGAAATGTCTCCGAAGCAGACAAATTAGCTATTAAGGATTCCACTGGGAGGAACCTTGCCAGAGCGAGCTAATCACATTCAATCACAGGTGAGGAAGCAACATGACATGGTGGCCAGCCCATTAACCCGAAGCTTTATGTCTGATTATTATTAAAGGGAGAGATATTAAAATGGGTCATTAATAAATAAGAGCTTTAATAATATGAGAATTAAGACAAAAAATGGAGGATTTATGGGCTCCCAAGATTATAGTTTATTAAAGCCATCCAATATTTTAGCCCAATTATTAATGGTTGTTTGAATTCCCTTTACAACTATCCTCATAATCTGTTTTCTTTTTGATAGTTTTTTAACTTTTTAAAAATAATTGATAATCTTTGGTCTCTGCTTGGTATCTCCGTAGCAGAAAATTTAGCCCTGTGAGCAGTTCACTTTCTCCTAGGACGTGTGTCATAAATGGAAAGACCATCCTTATGAAAATCCTGGAATCCATCAGCCTAAACAAACAAACAAATAAGTAGATGTTTCTCAAGTACCAGTGAGCAAAAGTTTTTAAGATATTATAACTACAGTGTGCAACAGAGTCTTTCTTAGGAAAGGAACAAACTCTGTTAAGGAAAATACTCTGGTAAGCTCTTTGAGTTGACAAAAATGAAGAGGTCCCAATGGTTTCTCATATAAGGACAGAGCAAAATCAAACTGTTGGGCCTAAGAAATTAAGGAAATATTGAGGTAGGCAGAGAAGTGAAAGGATATAAGTGGAATTGCAGGAGGAAAAGAAGCAATTTAATAATATAGCCAGATGTTGGGTCATACGGGGAAATAGGTGATCAGTTATAATTTCCTGTGTTGAATCTTTTAAGAGCAATGCTCAATTTTATGTTTATTCCATTTATACAATATAAAATAAAAATTGATACAATACTTTTATAAAGCAAATTGGTAATACACACAAAACTTGCTTTAGACTGATTTCACAATTCTTTTTTGTGGGAAGGAGGTAGACCTGGCAATACTCAGGGGTTACTCCTGGATCTGTACTCAAGAATTACTCCTGGTAGTGCTTGGGGACCATATGAAATGCCAGGGATCGAACCCAGGTGGGCCATGTGCATGACAAAAGCCATCCCCACTGTACTAACACTCCAGCCCCTTATATTCACAATTCTTAATATCCTTGTCTTCACTTGTATCACTTGTCTTCCCATTGTTCATAGATTTGCTAGAGCAGGCACCAGAAACATCTCCATTCATTGGGAATGAGGTCCACTAATGTTACTGTTTTGGGCATATTGAATACACCACAGGTAGCTTTCCAGGCTTTGCCGTGGCTCTGGGTTCATATCAGGAGGCCCAGTCTTTTTCTATGTCAGACCATCAACCATCCAGGCACACAGGGCAGAGTCCTGGGTGTAGGCAAGCCTGTCTCCTGTGTGCCACCTGCTGATGCAGCCGGGCACCGCAGCCACACCTGCAACACCTCAAGGGGCAGAGCTTAATATCCTAAAATGTGAAAAATAAAAATTTTTTTTTAAATGGGAAGTATCTAAACTCTAATATAGGGATTTCAAAATAAATTATGGTTCAGCACTTAGATGAAATAACTCTTAAATATCATGTAAAATACATAATATTTGTCTATGTTTGTCATAGAAAACCTGTAGTTTTCTTTGGGTGTAGTATATCCTTGTCTAATTACAGAACCAAGGTAATATTGGCAGAATGTATTTGAAAGTTTTATCTCCTTTTAAATTTTACATAAAAGTTTGAGAAGTACAGATATTAATTTTTCATTATCACAGTGTTTTATCACGATTGATAAAACAGTGAAGCCATGTGGTCCTGAACTTTGATTTTTATAGTTATAATTTTCTTATTTGTGATAGATATATTAGAGAGATCTATTTATTTCTGATTAAATCTTGAGATACTGTATGTTCCTAAGACTTTGTTCATTTCTTCTAGACTATCCATTTGATTGATATAAAACAGTCAATACTCTTTGTTGACAAAAGGGAGGGCTATCTCTGCAAGGATATCCCATTGAAAATCCTATATCCTGGTCTTCTAGTGACTTCCACTCCTTCCTCCAAAGTAATATGCATAAAGCCTTTGTCATCTGTATACTTCATTAAATACAAAGTTATCTTTACTTTGTTTCTTGATTTATGCAATAGCCTCATGAGAGACCCCAGAAGTACATCCAGGTATATCTAGGGTTCTTTAAGGGAATCCACCTCCCTCAAATTCTATGTAGAAGGATCTTCTAAATGTTTCTGAATTATTGTCTCCTTATAATAAAATTCTTAGAGCTAGCAAGCATCAATATGTCCATGAACTGTGTTAAAAGGTAGATTTCCTACATAAACTGTGTAGGACTCAGTGTGTAACTCCTTCTGGCTATAGAAACCATGACACCAACACAGCCTCGATGTCTTCTGCCACTACTGAAGCTGCTAAATGCCCATTCTAGCTATCTAGGCCCACATTTGCCATGTTCTCTCCTAGAATGACTTTTTATTTGCTTGCTTGTTTGTTTTCCTACCTGAGCCAGTAATTTAAAGAGTAGAATAACTTACTTTTCATGCAGGTTGTGCAGGAATGTAATATAACATGATCCCTAAACACTAAGGAGCCAGGTTACAAAGGAACATTTTCAAGTTACTTAGCATCTCATGGCCTAAGTTTCAAGTTTAAATGAGCATTGGTGAGTGCCCTTTCTTGATTTATCCTAACATGGGCCTACCCCAGTGTAATAATAGTTGAAATAGCTATAACAATAATAATATTAATAATAATAATAATCTCATTGACTAGCACTCAATTTCCTTTTATGTTTTCTTTTATATTTGTTTGATTTGGGGGGCATGCCCAGAGATGCTCAGAGGTTAGTCCTGGCTCTGCATTCAGGGATCATTCTGGCAGTGCTCAAGAGATCATATGGGATACCAGAGATTGAACTGTGGTTGGTTGCATTCAAAGCAAGCAGCCTACCCACTTTACTATCTCTCTGACCCCAAGGAACAATCAATTTTCAATGCATTTTTATTCTGTCTCTCCTCTGAACCATACAATAAGAAGCTAAGGAAAGCATTAGCATTTCAATTTGCAGATCCTCTTCACTGATGATGTGATTTATATTTTCCAGAACAGCAGAACTCATACCCATATTCTCCTGACTCTGATTTTAAAATTCTTATATTCATAATAAGTAGTACAACTCTATTTCTGTTTATGCAAAGAAAAAGGGTATTTGTGCAACAAAGATAAAGCAATTAAAGTAATTCCATTTCAAAGTCATATAATTTTCCTCAATCTAGATTCAAATCCTTCTTGGTGTAACAAAGCAATTCAATTCTTGTGTAACACACCACATCTGTCCAGAAGAAAAAAGGAAGGATGCAAAGCACTCAGACTAGAATTACCACTTGACCAAATGGCTTGGCCAAATATTGAGAAACATGGGACCTATCCTTTCTAGAATCTCACAGCGCCTTGACACTCTAATCCTGTACTAGTGTTCCATTGTTGCTTGTTAAAACAACAAATGATTCTCTTATAGATCTATCAATCAGGAGTCTGACATAGTCTTCCTCTGCTCTGAAGTTAAGATGTTGAAAGAGTTGATTCTTCCTAAAGTCTCTGTTGGAGAATCTGGTTCCTTATCCTTCCTGGTATGAACAACCCACTGGCATTCCTCAGGTTCTCCTTTGTTCATCCTCAAATCCAACGCTGCAACAGCCTCTCGCCCTACTCCTGTAGTCACATCCTTTTCTCTGACTACAATGGGGAAACGTTCTCCACTCTCAGTGAATCAAGTCATTAGATTAAACCCACCCAGAATATTCAGGATAATATAGTCAGAAAAAAAGAACAGGTTTCTAAATCACTATAAAAACAACCATGTGCAGCAGAAACAGCCACTGTTCGATTAAGTCATTTGTTACCAGGCACGAATCTGTCATGTAGTTAAGCTCAGCAGAAAGTCTTACAAATATCTCTGCATGCAGAAATATGGAGTCTGAGCCCAACTCAGACTCTCAGCTGATAACCTAATTCTATAGCTGTGGTATGTGCCAGCCGAAGACTCCAGGATGGCAACAGCCTCCCCAAAAGTGGAAATAAAACCTTCGTAAACCTCTGTGGGCCCACACTTTTGGTAGTTCCTGTGGCAAATGAGACAGGTTTTCTGGGCATCTGCTCGTACTTGGCATTGCCACACTGCACAGTGAATTTCAAAATTGCCATGTTTGGCCAGCCAAGGCTTTAAATAGCACCTCCGAAGAGCCAGGCCTGTTTTTATAGTTTGTGTTTTCTATTAAGAGCAAGTGAGAGCTCACAAGCTATTGAAAACCAATGTCTCAAAGTAAATGCTCTTATAAATGTGGTTTGTTTAGATTCCTTTGAGCACATTGCAAGTGAAGACACACAATTCAAAACCTTCCAGAATGACACTTCACACCAAAACTCCCAAAATAGCCATTGCTACCCAAAATAAGATTCTGACATAGAACTGCACATTTCACACTTATGATAGGGCCAAGAAGTGTAAGAATAAAAGAAAATAAAGTCTCAACACAATGTTTATTGGCACCTTCTATTTCCTATGACTTTTGAATAGTAAAGTTAATTGAATTTGAAAACAGCAATAAATGATCCAATTTTACTAATGATATCACAGGAGCCTCTGAGACACCAAAGTAACTGGTCATGATCTGCTGAACAGCACTGAGGATGACATTGTCTGGAGGAGAAAACAATCCCCACACCACATCTTTGTTCAGACAAAGAGGCTAGGTTCAAGGGTAAGACAGAAACCAGGCCTGACTGCTTTGAAGGCACTTGTACCTAGAAAATAATACTTCTTTGCTTATAGGTTTCATGCGAGACAGGAATAATTAGAACTGAATATAAAAAATTAAAAATTGTCAGGTGCAACTGATTTAGCTCCAGCATTACAATCTCCTCGCACTAACAGGAGTAGTGATAGTAACACCTTATAATTACTCAGCATCCTTCTCAGCTAAGCTCGGCTCTCTTATGCGAACATTCACATTCATCTTCCCAACAGCTCTGGAATGATGGAGATAGCACAATTATCTTTCTCTTACAGATCAAGTGTTGTGTTCACCGGGGTCCCCTGGGGCTTTGGGGCTGACAAACTTCCCCTCCAGTGACCAATGGACAGAGGAATGAGACCACCGACTCATTGGTAGTCAGTGGTTGTTTAATTCAGTTAAACCTGGCTAGCTATTGAGACATCAGGAAGGATTGGGGGACATAGATTAGAGAGGGTGTTGAACATTAATCATAAACAGTGAACAATGTGAAGCCCCTTTGTCAGGGAACTCCGCCGGGGGTCCCCGACAGTGTCAGGACAGAGGTTCTCTTCTACCTCCGGGGACGCCGGGAGAAAGATGAAAACTCACGAGTCCGGTGCAGTTCCAAAAATGGCTTTTAATAGTCCAAAAGCTCTTCCACAGCAATCCAATATAATGAACAAACTTTAGCTCTGGTCCGAACTTAGACCATACAAAAGAGCCTAAGTCTCCCACCAAAGAGAGAGAGGATCTCAGCCGAGGCTGAGTCTTACCTAGAAGACAGAGCAAAAGGCCAAAGAGCAAAAAGCCAAAAGCCACAAGGCTGAGGAGCCAAAAGCCGAAAGCTAAAAGCCCCAAAAGGCAAAAGGTGAAGGGGCCTCAAGTCAGCCCTTAAATACACCAAAGTAATCAACTGGGAGGGGCATGTCAACAAAGAACTGTAAACAGAGTGTAAGTGCCACACCCTATTACATGTATAAACAAAGGTTATGCCAAGGACTAAGGAGATTATCTCTTATGTAAAACACTGGAGAGAGAGAGGGCTGATATATATGACTTTGTTAGTTACTGTGTCCTGTTAGGAGACATATGTGATTAACAGATAGGGGAAGAGGCTAAAGTTAAACACAGAGGATTGGTGTACCCCCAGGAGCACTGGAATGAATATAATCCAACAAGGAAAACGTTAAGGAACTTGCCCAAGATCATTCAGGGACAACCAGACCTAGACTATTGGGACTCTTGTCCAGACTGCTAACCCATAGGCTAGAAGCAAGCAAATTTAGCATCCTGGGCCCAGAGGTCCAAGGTTGAAGCATCCATTTATTAAACTGCACTAGGCTCTGTGATAGCACCAAACATTAGCCAAGCGGCACAAATGCTGGCTGACTTTGACCGAGAATGTGGAAAGATAGGTCTACAGCTGAATCTCAACAAAACTATGTTCAAGAGAAATAAACTAGTTCCAGAGGTCCCATTCATTCTCAATGGAGCAAATATCTCTGAATGCAGCAGTTATGTGTACCTAGGTCGAAAAGTCAACATAATGAACGACCTAAAACCTGAGCTGCTCAGGAGAAAGAGAGCAGCATGGAATGCCTTCAAAAGCATCGAAGAAATAGCTAAAAAAACAAAGAACCTCCAACTCCGGGCAGATCTCTTCAACTCCACCGGTCTCCCTGTACTAACATACGCCTCAGAGCCTGGGCCCCTACGAAAGCAGGATGAGAATGCTATTCGGGTCTCCCAAAAAGGAATCGAAAGAGTTATGCTTGGAATATCATGCCTCACTCAAGTGAAAGAAGGAATCTGGAGCTCCAACCTCCATTGCTGTTCCAGAGTCAGGGGCGCTGTCTCGTTTGCCAAGGCATCGAAAATCAGATGGGCTGGACATGTAATGCGATTTGGAGACCATCGCTGTATTAGAGCCTTTACTGACTGATCCCACGGGATGTCAAAAGATCACGTGGCCGCCCACCTATAAGATGGTCAAACTTCTTCGCCAAGACCCTGAATGAACAGTTTGAGGCTCTTCGTATTCGGAAGCAACCAGATGCCATTGGGCTGCACTGGCACGTGATAGGGTCCAATGGAAATGTTACTGGCGCCCGCTCGAGCAAATCGATGAATAACAGGATTCAAGTGATCAAGTGTTCAAGGCTCTGTGAAATACCTGTTAAAAGGCCCACATCTCTGGAAACCTGTGACAAAAATGACCTCCCTGCCCTTCAGCAGTTTTTTATCACTTCTGATAAAAACTTTTTATTTGCTAAACAACACTTTTGCATTATTAAAAAAACTATAAGTGCTGGCCAGAAAAAAAGCATTTTATTAAAATGATGATCTGCAACTTCCCCCAGCCTCCAATCCCTGAGGGAGAAAGATCCATCCTTTCCCAGGTTGGAACCTAGAATTAGCATTTTTCATCTTGACTGTAAGGAACACTGACTGCAGGTAGTTCTCTCTATAGGAGGAGGACAGAGGGGAAAAAATGGAAAAAGAGAGCAGAGAAGAGAGCCTAAAGAGGAATATCCAGTGCAGGAGTTATACCCAAGGTCCAACTCTTATTTGTAACCATTGTTTGGCAAAAAAATTCTGCATGTTCTTAGGGTCTCCAACTGGCTTCTGTTTTCTATGAAAGTTGTACCTTTGCATTCTCCAATATATTTCGAATCTTAATAACAAGTTCACATGAGAGTGAGAATGTGTCTCCCAAATCATAGTGCTATACAGTATAGATGAGTAGAAAGAATTATACTGGTATACAGTATATGCTTAATTATACTGGTGTGAGTCTTATTCTAATATTAGTTAACAGGGATCCTAGTACACCTACACAATTTTGTGTGTGTGTAGTTGTACTACAATAGTGGGAGTCTTATTCCAATATCAGTTGACCTGGATTAACTGATATTGAATCCTAGTACACCTACACAAATGTTCATAATTAAAATTACTCCTCAGCAAAACGAAAAGTAATCAACCCCAGACCAGAAAGAGAGCATAGAGGCAAAGGTGCTTCCCTTGCAAGTGAATAGTACACCATGACAAAGGAAAATTTATCCCAGTATAACGACAATGATAGGCCAATATTAGGAAATCTATAATTTGCCATATTGATAGAATAGATAAAAGAAGTCATCTTTTTAAAAATCTACTGAAAAAAATAAAGAAAAGAGAAACCACTTTAGACCCAGTGGGACACAACAGAAAAATTACTTGCTTACCTTACACTTGGCCAACTGTTGATTGATCCCTGGCATTATATATGGTCCCCCTGAGACTTCCAAGAGTTATCTCTGAACACAGAGCCAGGACACGCCCTCAGCACTACTGATGTGGGACAAAAACAAGACAAAAACCTTAACAGTTTTCTTTAATTGTGTGCTGCAACTGAGGTATCATGAATATGACAGTATTAATGTTTATGCTTGAACACCCACAGTTCCTGAACCTTCACTACCACCAAGGAAACAAAAAAGCAATTGTGAAGCTTTTAAATCTATGGTCTAGAAATACAAAGATAATTAAATGACATGAAGTGTCTGTAGTTAATTTATTTTGCAACATTATAATATAAATATAAAACACAATTGTCATACTAATTTATGCAAAGAATGAGACAAAATGTTCATCGTTACTACTAAAATCTTAACATCTTTTTTAATAGTTCTAAGCAATTAAATAAGAACACTAGGAGAAAAGGAACTATATTAGGAGAGAGGGAAGAAAGTTTATCCTTACCCACACTTAATGAGACATCTATCTGGAAGAAATGCAAGACTATCAGTTGAAATATTGGCTCTAATGTTTGATTTTACTAAGATTATTATTGAAAAGACAAATATATTTTAAGAGACAAATATACTTTTTTAAAAAAATTTATTATACCACCCTGAGATACACAGTTACAAAAGTGTTCATATTTGGGTTTCAGTCATAGTATTCCAGCACTATTGTTCCTCCAGTGCCTGTTTCCCACCACCAATGTCCCCTGATTTTGCCCCCCCCCCAGCCTGCACCTATGGCAGGCAATTTTC
>JAJIBD010011208.1:0-43309 GCA_021461705.1 Cryptotis parvus
AAAGCTTCCTATAGAATAACTGCATAATGAAAGCATCTCTAGTCACCATCTAATTTGTGCCATGGTTACCCATTGTGTAACCATAGCACGATAGGTAGGGAGGTGCCAGAGAAAAGGGGGGGCACGAGGGTGCAGAAAGTCAAAATCTCTTGTGAATCCCTCTATGTGTGATTCCACAAACCAGTGAGATAGCGGAATGGGTGGGGATCTCTAGTCATTGGATAAGATGTGTGACAGTTAAGGCAGCTGCGAGGTCTGGTTAGTCTATCACATACACGCATATTCTAACTGGGCATAGGGCATCTGTGACCAGAGTGGTGTAACCAATCAGATAGCAGCAATAGCAAAGGGGTGGGAATATGGAAACCTATATAAATCCAGGCTGCTGTTTTGGCTGTAAGGTTGCTGATACTGCTAATCACATCTAAAAGTCAGCCAGATTCTAGCTATAGTGAATAGCAGAGATGAATAAAGAAGTACAGATAGTGTTTCTGCTATGTGTTTTTCGGTCTCTTGGGTATATTCCCAGGAGTGCTATTGCTGGATCAAATGGAAGCTCGATATCTAGTTTTCGGAGGAATGCCCATATTGTTTTCCAAAAGGGCTGGACCAGTCGGCACTCCCACCAACAGTGGATGAGAGTCCCTTTTCCCCACATCCACGCCAGCACCGGTTGTTCTGGCTAAAGAAACTGTGGTTCATCTATACTATGGAATACTATGCAGCTGTCAGAAAAGATGAAATTATGAAATTTACCTGCAAATGGATGGACATGGAGACTATCATGCTGAGTGAAATTAGTCAGAAGGAAAAGGACAGATATAGAATGACTGCATTCATTAATAGGATATAAATAGATACCAGTGTTTTGCTAAATGTGGGAAATGGTAATGGCAGATCAAACTCACCGTTGAATATACACAAAGAGACTTAAGTGATAAACTCTAAATATCTGCAGGGTTAGCCACAATGTATAAAAGAAGAGGGAGAGAGGGCGGAGCGATAGCCCAGGCCGGTAGGGCGTTTGCCTTTGCACGCGCCGGCCTGTGCCGGCCTGGGTTCGATCCCCCGATCCCATATGGTCCCTCGAGCACCGCCAGGAGTAATTCCCTGAGTGCAGAGCCAGGAGAAACCCCTGAGCATTGCCGGGTGTGACCCAAAAAGCAAAAAAAAAAAAAAAAAAAAAAAAGAAGAGGGAGAGAGATGCAGAGACAGAGACAGAGAGACACAGAGAGAAAGAGAGGAAACTGGGGTACCTGCTATTGAAGCAGCCTGGGGTAGGCAGGAGGGGGTGGAGTACATTGGTGTGGAAATGGGGCACTGGTGGAGGGATGGGTGCTGGAATACTGTATTATCAAGAACCAACTATGAACACCTTTGTAATTATATGTCTCACAGTGGTATAATAAAAAATAAAAAAAAAAAGTCAGCCAGCGAGGATGGACCTAAATGAGCTGTAAAGTAAAGAGCTGAAACACTTAAGGTCAGTGTGCTTAATATTAGGCACAGGCGCGCAGAGTTGTGCCTCGCCTACAAGCACAAGCAAAGTGAAATGGGACCCAGGGCAGGATCACCCTCTCCTTCCTGCCTTTGACCACAGACTCCCTAACCCCCCACATATACAGAGAGTTGGCACCTGCCATAAGGGACCAGGCCAGCGGTTATTTTAACCTAGACCGGTTCCATCATGTGTAGAGCAAAGAGCAAAATAAAATGGGGGTTGGGAGCCGGGACAGAACGATAGTACAGTGGTAGGGCCTTTGCCCTGCATGTGTCCAGATCAGATCCCCAGCAGCCCATGTGGTCCCCCAAGCACCAGCAGGAGCACACACCAACCCCCCCACCACCAACATGCTCTTTACCCTCCAGCCACCTTCTCCCGCCTCTCTCTCTCCTCTCTCTCTCTCTTCTCTCTCCTCTCTCTCTCGACATTATGGTTTGTAATACCAATACTGAGAGGTCACCATGTTTGTTCCTTTGCCTATTCTGCACACAGCTCTTACAGAGTGGCCATTTACCACTGTCTTTGCACTATGGCTTTCTATTCAGGTCATCCGAGCAACGTTCCTGGAAAAGAGGAATCATCTGACTTTGCTATCACGATGCTGTTTGATTCTGAAAGCCTTGTGTGAGTCTGAGGTCCTGGTTGTGGCCCTGGACCCTCCACTATCCAACGACATAAGGACCCCAACCCCTCAAACGCCCACCCCCTCCTGTTCCTCCTTCCCTCTCTCGCTGCTGCTTTCACCATACTGCCAAGATCTCAAGCACTGGCCTTCAACCACTGGTCCACGGGCCATGGCCTCTGCATGTGCAGAAAGGTTGAAAATCACAGATCTGCCTCCCTAGCTATATATAGAATCCCCCCATCTGTGGACCAGTGAGCAGGAAAGGGTCAGCTGTGTGAAGAACACACTGGTCTGGAACACAAAGGAGAGAGGAGGCAAGAGAAATATACAGATACACAGAGGGAATCACACATACACAGACGCTTGTGGCTGAAGAGATTCCTTCACCTGCTTCCTAGTTTTCATCTTGCTGAAAACTCCTTCCTCCCCTACACCCCCATCTCCAAACTTACTCTCTGCATACAGAATGTCTTGGTTTCCCAGAGAAATTTACTAACTTAAAGATTAATTTCCTGGGAGAGTGGCCCACCCAGCTCCTAGGCTAGACCAATCCTGGAGGAGGAGCTAAGTGGGTGCTGAGGCCCAAGGGCGTGAAGAGCAGCTGCTGCGCCCGCCCAGGCACTTGGACGCACTCCCCACAGACCCCTGTGCCTTGGAACTGGGTCCCCGCAGCCTGACGAGGTCAGGGAGGCAGGAAGGTGTGCTAGGGAGGAAGGCTAAGCCCAGGCCCGGTCAACAGTCTGGCCACCAAGGGCTCCCCATGGTCAAGAACTTTCCTCCCGTGGGCAGAAACCACAAGTTCAGGGGCTGGGAACACCCACAGCCTTTCAGCTGTCAAACTTGCTTCCTCCACTGCCATGATTTGCACAAATGCGCAGGCTGCATGCAGGGGCTTTGGGTTTGGGATCGTCCCAACATTTAGGAATCTAGGAGGACAGAAAGACAAAGGCAAGGGCAAAACTGAGTGTCCCTCTTGTGGAGGAGAGGCCAACAAACAGAGCAGCAAGAGCAGCACGAAACTCCAGCCCCAACTCACCCCAACTCCAGGGCTTGGACGTGGCTGCCAAACCTCTCCCATCACCTCAGCTGTAGACCTATCTTTCCACATTCTCGGTCCAAGTCAGCCAGCATTTGTGCCGCTTGGCTAATGTTTGGTGTTATTAGAACAATGTCATCAGAGAAGCGGAGGTGATGTAGTTGCCGACCATCTGTCTTCACTCCCATTCCTTCCCATTCTAATTGTCGCATGATGTTCTCGAGGGTGGCGCTGAAGAGTTTTGGTGAAATGGTATCACCCTGTCGAACCCCTCTTTTGACATCAATGATCACGCCCTTGTAGAATGGTGAGATCCTGGTGGTGAATCTGTAATACAGCTCATGAAGGATCTTGATGTATTGGGTTTGAACTCCCTGTTTGGCTAGGGCTTCGATGACTGTTTCAGTCTCCACAGAATCAAAGGCTTTCTTTAAATCAATGAATGTGAGACAGAGTGGCATCTTGTACTCCCTACAAACCTCAATGAGCTTGGTTACTGTGTGGATACGGCCGATTGTGCTGAATCCTTTGCGGAAGCCTGCTTGCTCGCATGGTTGTCCTTCATCTAGTGTTCTGCCAATCCTGTTCAGGATGACTCGTGTAAACAGCTTGTAGATGACAGACAACAGGCAGATGGGGTGATAGTTGCCAATGTCGTGAATGTCTCCCTTCTTGAACAGTAGAACTGTCCTGCTGGTTTTCCACTGGGAGGGTACCTTGCATTCGGACAGGTAGTGTGTGAAGAGCCGAGCTAGTGTATTGATGAGTACTGACGGCAGATTCTTCAGGTGTTCGGGTCTGACTTTGTCTGGGCCTGGCGCTGTTCCCTTCTTTACCGATGAGATGGCATGTCGGATTTCGATGACCACCTCGGTCTCAACAGAATGTAAGGCTTTTTGTTAAATCAATGAACGTTAGACAAAACAGCATCCTGAACTCCCTACAAACCTCAATGAGCTTGGTTACTGTGTGGATATGGTCGATTGTGTTCAATCCTTTCTGGAAGCCTGCTTGCTTGCATGGTTGTCCTTCACCTAGTGTTCTGCCAATCCTGTTCAGGGATGACTCATGTAAACAGCTTGTAGATGACAGACAACAGGCAGATGGGGCGATAGTTGCCAATGTCGTGAATGTCTCCCTTCTTGAACAGTAGAACTGTCCTGCTGGTTTTCCATTGGGAGGGCACCTTGCATTCAGACAGGTATCGTGTGAAGAGCTGAGCTAGTGTATTGATGAGTACTGACGGCAGATTCTTCAGGTGTTCGGGTCTGACTTTGTCTGGGCCTGGTGCTGTTCCCTTCTTTACCAACGAGATGGCATGTCGGATTTCAGAAGGGAGAATGTTGAGAATGACATATCCATCCTGCGGAATTTGGTATGTGGGCAGGTGGACATGACTATCAAAGAGATCCGAGTAGAAATTATGGATGATCTTCTCCATTGCCTTTCTGGAAGATGTGATCGATCCATCAGGACGTTGGAGGGAAGTCATCTTGGTCTTATAGTTGGTGAAGGACAGGCAGCGTTGCAAATGCTTTTCCTGGCTTCTGCTGTATTGGCCAGTATTGCTGCTCTTCTCTCTTTGAAGTCTTCCTGTATCGCTTCTCAATGGAACAAACATGTCTGAATGCAGCAGTTATGTGTACCTAAGTGAGAAATCAACATGATGAACGACCTAAAACCTGAGCTGCGCAGGAGGAAGAGAGCAGCATGGAATGCCTTCAAGAGAATCGAAGAAATAGTTTAAAGGACAAAGAACCTCTGGCTCTGGGCACATCTCTTTGACTCCACCGTTCTCCCTGCATTAACATACGGCCCAGAGACCTGGGCCCTAAGAAAGCAGGATGAGAATGCTATTCGGGTCTCCCAAAGAGGAATCAAAAGAGCTATGCTTGGAATATCACCCCTCACTCAACTGAGAGAAGGAATCCGGAGTTCCGACCTCCATCGACGATAGAGAGTCAGGGATGCTGTCTCGTTTGCCAAAGCATCAAAAATCAGATGGGCTGGACATGTAATGTGATTTGGAGACAACCGCTGGACTAGAGCCATTACCGACTGTATCCCACGGGATGTCAAAAGATCACGTGGCAGCCCACCTACAAGATGGTCAGGCTTCCTTGTCAAGACCCTGAAGGAACGGTTTGAGGCTCTTCATATTCCTGAATCAACCAGATGCCATTGGGCTGCATTGGCACGTGATAGGGTCCAATGGAAATGTTACTGGCGCCCGCTCGAGCAAATCAACGAATAATGGGATTTCAAGTGACCAAGTAGTGACGATGATGATGATGATGATGATGATGATGATTGATGATAATGATGATGATGATGATGATGATGAAGATGGTGATGATGATGATGATTACAGGCTATCAAGGCGGGGCCTCCTCAGAGCCACAAAGGAAACTGTACACCAGCTAGAAACACTGTCCTGGAGAGCTGGCACCATGCAGGGGCCCTGTAGTGTCCAGTGCCAGCAAACTGGGCTGAAAGAGGCCTGGCTCACGCTGGCAGCAGGGCACAGAGCCACCTGCAGTGGCTCCATCAGGGCTTGAAGTTGGAGGCCAGATGGCAGAGTGGCGCCTCCCGAACTCCAGCCCAGAGCATTTCAGGCTGAGACAGGGTGGGTGGTGGTTTCTGATCCATGCCTGAGTGGGTCCGGAGCCTGCCCTGCTGAAGCCATTGGCCCCAGCTAAGTCCTGAGCCTGCCCTGCTGAAGTTGAGTCCTGAGCCTGCCCTTCTGAAGCCGCCCTTGGCCCCGCTGAAGCTGAGTCCTGTGCCTGCCCTGCTGAAGCTGAGTCCTGAGCCTGCCCTGCTGAAGCCGTTGGCCCCTGCTGAGTCCAGAGCCCCAGAGCCCCAGAGCCTGCCCTGCTGAAGCCTTGGCCCCTGCTGAGTCCCGACTCCTGCAGTGTGCACTTGGATCCTTCACTTAGCTCCCCACACCAAAAGGTCATGGCAGAGCAGGGCTTAGCAGCCTGGTTTGACTGGTGGGCAAATGGGGACTTCCAGGTCACGGCAACGACTGTGGGTGGCCGCACTCTGCCCTGCCCCACTGGACATTAGTCTAATCTGACTCTCTCGGGGGACGCTTTGTCCCCAAGCAGGCCTTCATGGGGCCAGCTGGCCGCCGCCTGCCCTCTCCCGCAGCCCTGCCTAATCCAGGCTCACACAGGGAGACAGGATTCTTCCCTGCAGGCTTGGCTTCGCCAGCCGCCAGGAGCCCACCCCAAACCCCACAGAGCCGGGCGCCCCAGCCAAGCAGGAGCTTATCACAGGAAGCCCCTGAGCAGACGGCACGGCTGGAGTCTGACCGCTGGCACCAGGGGCTGTGCCAGCCATCGCGGCAGGGCGGGTGCTCACTAGAGGCAGTGAAGCCACACCCTTGCCCCCACCCCCTGCTTTTTCTGAGGTGCGAGGAAAGGTGGCAGTAGCCAGCACTCAAACATGACCCTCTCCTTAGGGCCCCGGCATGGCCGCTGGAGCACGAGGGTCACTAATGGACCCCAGCACACACCACAGGGCACCATCCTCAGCAAAGGGGGCGCCAGGCTCCGCAGCAAAGAAGGTGCCCCTTCCTTCTCCCCATCCTGTAGCCCCCCCACTCACATTACCCGCTGCTCCAAAACCTCTTTGGACTTTGCCATCTGGGCAAATGTACAGAACAGATTTTGCAGATCTCAGCCACTCGCTCCTGAGGCATGGAGCGCCCACTGCCCACCCCACTTCCGTGGACCGCAGCCGCAAGTGCAGGAAGGTGGGAAAATGCTGGTACTGGCGAACACCTCGTCTGTGCCCGGGCGCAGGGTACGCGAGGAGCAAGAAGGCGTCTCAAGACACCCATCCCCAAAGCTTTCATCCTTCCCTGTAGCTCCTTAATCTTTCAAGGAAAAAATCCAGCAGCTTGCCAATTCGACAGGATTCCAAAGTTAATTCGCCCTCAAAGACATTTGCGGAAAATAAATGCTCAGGCAAAGACGCTTTCTCTGTCTCCAACTGCAACTCCTGGCCGTCGGCAGTGCAGGAAACGGAACGCGGACCCCACACAGGCACGGGAAGGGGAACTCTGGCTCTGAAAGCCGCGTGGCCAGCCAAAAACCTCCTTCTCTACCTCACTCTCTCTCTTCCCGTGACTGGCCACGAGTGGTACACACTGGAGCATATATTAAACCTCCTTCTCTGTCTCACTCTCTCTCGCTTCCCATGGCTGGCCACGAGTGGTTCACACTGGAGCATATATTAAACCTCCTTCTCTGTCTCTCACTCTCTGCTTCCCATGGCTGGCCACAGAGTGGTACACACTGGAGCATATATTAAACCTCCTTCTCTGTCTCTCTCTCGCTTCCTGTGGCTGGCCACGAGTGGTACACACTGGAGCATATATTAAACCTCCTTCTCTGTCTCTCTCTCTCGCTTCCTGTGGCTGGCCACGAGTGGTACACACTGGAGCATATATTAAACCTCCTTCTCTGTCTCTCTCTCGCTTCCTGTGGCTGGCCACGAGTGGTACACACTGGAGCATATATTAAACCTCCTTCTCTACCTCCTTTCTCTCTCTCTCTCTCTCTCTCTCTCTCTCTCTCTCTCTCTCTTCCTCCGTGGCTGGCCACGAGTGGTACATACTAGAGCACATATTTTAAAACAGAAGGAAACTTTTCAGGGGACTCAGTCTACAAAGCAGGGAATGGGCCCAGAGAGGCTGAGCATCTTGCCCAGGGTAACACAGCAGCTGAACGGCAAGCCAGGTACAAACAGGACCTGACTTCCCTCAAGCCCACATCCTCTCCCCTCCGTGAGAGGGTGCCTCCCACCCCCCCACCCCCCACATGCGTAAGTCTTTACCCCGCAGTGTGACATGCTGAGGCAATCAGAAACGGCTGATGGGTAAAATGTGGGGGTACTCATGTAGCACCTAGCTGGGGGATCAATAGTGAAGGGTGCTTGAGCTGGCGGTCAGACACAAGACACCAAGGTTACCAGCGGTAATGGGCACTTTTGTGAGTGCCTTCAGGAATCTGTTAATAACCTCGGGTTCTCCTCTAGGACTAAAGCAACTCAGAGAGAAGGTAAGGCCCCTGGGTAGCCCCACTGTGCCCAACCTCAGCCCCAGGCTCCACGCAGCAGGCTGGTTGATCAGCTCCGAGGCCTCAGGCTCTCCCAGGGATGGGTATTCTTCACATCCACACTCACGGCCAATGCCCCCAGTAATCAGGGCTTACAAGCACCCCCTCCCAGTACTCAGGGCTTACTCTCGACTCCGCTACAGGACCATCTCCTGACGGGGTCCATAGGAACAGACAGGGTGCAGGGTACTGAAGCGCCCTACCCAGAGTACTATAGTTTGGACCCTGCAATGGGCATTTCCCGATTCTGTGAGGCGGATGGAGATAAAGGGCAGAGTAGCCCCTTGCAGAGGGTTGAGTCTCCCTGAGACGGCAAGTCTTCCTCAGTGAGCGACCTGATCCATTCCACAAACATACATACATGTGTCCGCCTGGGAAACATGGATCTAAACAAAGCTGACCCCATCCATGTTTGTTTGTTGAGTGAACATACTGGGGGGGGGGGCAGTTCCCAGAGCAGTCGGGGGACCGACTAGGAGGCCACAGACCTCCAGAACGCTCTGCTTGCACTTCCCCTTCTGCTTATTAAGAGAGTGCCTGAACAGAGGCAGACCATGGAGGGGAAGGAATCTGGGGACACTGGTGGAGGGCTGGGTGCTGCAACACCGTATGACTGAAACCCAATCGTGAACAGCTTCGTGAATGTCTATCTCACAGTGCTATAATAAAATAATAATAAACGTTTTTCCAAAAGAGAGAGAGAGAGAGAGAGAGAGAGAGAGAGAGAGAGAGAGAGAGAGCGTGTATCAGAGCTCCAGGGCTTTTTCCTCAAATGAGCCCTTTCAAAATTCCTGGAGCAGGGAGGAGGGGGGCTACCTGCCGCTCCCCAGCACCCCTACGTCTCTTCAATCCGGCTGCACACCCAGCCAGGAGCAGGTCTGATGGTGCCCAGGCTGCGTGAGGTCGGGAAGGGGAGCCAGGAGGGAGGGGGCCCCCCAACAGGGCAGACTAAACCAGGCCCGCCCCAGGAGCCCTTCAGGGGTCTGCTTCCTATCTCCAGGAGACCCCCCCCGCCCCCGCAGCTCCTAACTCTAGAGCGTCATTAGACCCCTGGGTTCCTGAGCGCCAGTGCTAGCACCGAGGGTGACTCACCAGGAACCGAAGCACCTTGGTCAAGCCCAGGTTGGCAGCAGCGCCCAGAGCTGGTCTCCAACAGGCTCTGTCCGGGCCTTCCAAGCAGTCACCCCATCTCCAAAAGGCAGGAGACAGGACCCCCGCCACAAGGAACCAAGCACCAATTTCTCAGGACACACCCTACAAAGGGGTGCAGGGGCCACCCACAGGCAGGGCAGAGAGAGGGAAACTGAGGCAGTCTGTGGCCCCAGGATCCGGGAGACCAGCCCTGTCGCGGGAAGCAGGACAGTATCCACAGAGATGTGGACCGGTCACCTCTGTGTGGCTGCTCTACTCAAGCTGGCATCATCTCTCAGCACAAGGGACAGGCACAGAACCCTCCCAAGGACATCCAGGACTCTGGCAGAAGGGGCTGCTTCTCCTCGCTGGGTCTGGGCCTTCCCGAGCTTAAGAAGCTCCTGCCAAGCCAGAGATATGGTACAGGGTTAGGGGGCTTGCTCTGCACATGGCCAACCGGGGTTCGAGCCCCAACACCAGTCTCCTGAGAACCGGGAGTAAAGCCCTGAGCATGGGTGGGTGTGGCTCAGACCCCACTCCCAAAATGGAAAAAAAGTTCCTGGGCTGAGAAATCGAGCATATTTAGACATACCAAGGGTACAAAGACTATTGCATTGTGCAGTCGAGCCTGACAAGACACCACGGCTCAAAACGGGGCCCCATCCAATAAGGGAGACCCTCGGAGGCCAAAGGGTAGCCAGAAAACCACTGACCCTGGCCCAGGTGCCTCCTGTGGGGCCCCCATCCCAAAAGCTCAGATGCAACGAGGGGTCCTGCTGGGCAGGTGAGGAGAGAGCCTAGAGAGGCCCGAGCTCTGCCAGAGCAGGTGAGGAGAGAGAGCCTAGAGAGGCCCGAGCTCTGCCAGAGCAGGTGGGAAAGTGGGGCCCAGTTTCCTCCAGAGCCAGTCTATGGAAGCCCTTGCTGCTCCCCAGGCCTCTCGCCCCCCCCCCCCACCTCTCGAAGTAAAAGGTCTGGTTTTCACATCATCTTTTTGCTGCGTTTTGGTTTGGGGGCTCAGGGCATACACCTGGCTCTGTGCCCAGGAACAACCCCAGTGGTGCTTAGGGGAATATGCATGGTACTGAGGATGAAACCAAGGGTCAGCCGCATGCAGGCCACGTGATGTAACCTATGGCCACCAGCACCCCAAGTCTCACACTGGCTCTGAAAACAACAGCTCCATCAGGCCCAAAAAGAGAGAGAGAGTAAGGGAGAGAGAGAAGAAAAGTGCCGTAGAGGCGGGGGCGGGGGGCAGGAGGGAAACTGGGGAGTTCGGTGGTGGGAAATGTGTACTGGAAGGTACCGGATCATTGTATGACCGAAACCCAATCATGGACAACTTGGGAGCCGTGTATTTCACGTTGATTCAATTAAAAAATAAATGATTTTTTAAGAATATGCATACAACAGCTGAGAAACACACTGCACACGGACAGATTCTCTGGAGGTGGAACGCATCCAAACAGGCACACATGGGTCTCCGGGAGTCACGACTTCTAAGCACAGGGCTGGGGCTTCCGAGCAGGCCGCCACTACAGCCGCCGCAGGCGAGTGAGCTGCCAACCACACACTCAGAACTGTACAGAAGGAGCCAGCAAGAGGGGGAAAGTCTCTTTCATGACATCAGAGGGAGAAATTCCAGCAATATTACATGAAATAACAGTGGCAGTTCCAAGCCACATGGAGGGTGTAAATACAGTTATTCTCAATCAGCTGTTTGGCTGCAACTGTGCAAAGAATTTTCATCTTCAGGGAAGAGCTTGGAAAAGGCCCCCAAATGTCAAGAGCATAAAGACGAACCAAGACCCCCAAGACCAGGCTCAGATCATGGCTCCCTTAACGGCGTGTGACCTGAGCAGTCTTCTTGCCTCTCGGTGCCTTCACGTGCTGCTCTGGACAGGGGATATTATTCATGTCCTTAGATACGGTTGCCCTCAGCACCGTATCTACGGACATCTCACATGTGGGAGAGAACTTAGAATGTCCCAGGCACTCCCGTGCCCATGTATGGCTGGTTCCTGTTCAGGTGGATTTCCACGAGCCAGCCTGGCAAGTCAGATCCAGCTTTCTCCTACCAACTGGCCCAGGGCAGTGAGGGCAGGAGACGCTGAACCCGGCAGGCAGCCTGGAGGAGGTGTCCAGGATTGGTAACCTTGCCAGGATCTACCAGGAGAGGAAGACGCAACACTCCGGTGAATCCCTGCCTCTAGGACCGCCCCCCAGCCCCCCACTCCCCACCCCCACCCAGACAGACTCCACCTCGCTTGCAGGAAACCAGCCACCTTCCAAAGGGAGAGCCCAGCATCAGGACTCAGGACAGGAAGTCCACAGGGACGGTGGGGAGCCCCAGGATGCATCATCAGAGTCTCCCCATCACAGTGCTCCCCACTCTGGGGTGCCCATCCTTTAAGGGAACAAGCCCCACTCCCTCCCAAGAAATCTCTCCCACTTGCTCGCTGCCCCTCCCATTCTGCAGCTTTAATTGCCTGCCGAGTCTGCCCGGGACTAGCTGGGCCTGTAATTAGTTCACAAGGGTCTATTTTCCTGCCCCTGAAAGGTAAATGCCTCAAGGGCAGAGGGGCGTCAAAGTTCCTCAGGCTGCTGACAGCACCCAGCAAGGGCGAGCAGAGTGTGCCCTAAGTAAGTGGGGAGGAGCCCGAGCTCCCCAGAAGGAGCCGCCTTCCCTGCACAGACATCAGAGGCAAACATGGCTGCGCCCACCTGGCCACTTCCTGGCCCTCGGCCCTACATTCATCCCCGGCAAGCCCCAAAGAAATCTCCAGACCCTTCCTCCATGGCCAGAGAATGGGCCCTGCTGGCCCCTCCCCCTCGGCACCCTCTGAATGAGGTGCCCAGCATGACAGGCACATCTCGTGGGGTGCTGGCTGTGTGCAGAGCTTTGGCCTGCTCTGCCTTCAAGAGACTTTTGCTGGGGAGATCCCAATAGTCAACCCAAGTCAACACAGGCAAAACTGAAGCTGTTTCCCCCCAACCGTCCTCACCCCAAACACGCCTGACATTTCCCCCTGAAGCCTGTCTCCAATCCACAGGTCCCAGCCCACATGTGCCGGTTTACGGCCGTGGTCACACACACAGTAACATCAGCGCAGTGAAGCTTGACTCACAAGCCCCGAATCTCAGCTTGCACAGGACAGTGGATTTCTCATGCACATGACCCAAGGCCGCAGGTGATTTCCCCATACATAATGAAGAAAAAGTTCCAGGGGGCAAGAGATGGAACAACGGGTAAGGCTGCTGCCCACCCAGGCTCGACCCCCAGCATATGGTCCCTTGAGCACCACCAAGAGTAATTCCCGAGTGCAGAGCCAGGACAAAGCCCCAAACATCGCTGGGTGTGGCCCCCAAACCTCGTGCGCGCGCTTGTGTGTGTGTGTGTGTGTGTGTGTGTGTGTGTGTGTGTGTATAAACGTTTCAGGACCAGAGAATACAGGGTTAAGGACAAACCTTGCACATGGCTAAACTTGTTCCACCTTTGGCACCACATGGTCCCAAAAAGCATTTATGGGTACAGCCCTAGAGTCCCCCAAACATTATTGGGGTGACCCTAGTCTAGTTGTCCCTCTCAGCATTGCATCCTCGGGCCCGCCCACCAGGCTAGTTGGTGGAGAATCCCCAGGGGCACCCAAGCCCCCCACCCATCGCCACCACACCTCACACCCAGGTAGTTGTCATCAGTGAATCTCCAACACATGATTCTCCGGGTTACCCCGCTCGTGATTACACCAAGCTGCCTGCACAGCCTTCAGGATCGCTCATTTGCTGGGCTAGACCGATCCTAGAGCAGGTAACACATTGGCTTGCAGCACACAACCGACCCGGTTCAATCCCAGGTGATCATATCACTCAGAAGTGATCCCTGATTGCATAGCCAGGGGCTAGCCCTGAGCACCTCTAGGTACGGCCCAGACAAAGTGATATCGCCTCACTTAGCTACAAGCAAGTTGGCAAATGCCCGCCTGCTACTCAGGGCACATCCTGGGCAAGTTCTTAATCTGCCAAGGACATCCTTCAGAGTGGCCAGCAGAATCACAGCCCCTCCAGGAACGGGGGAAATATTTGTCTCCCAGAAAGCCTGCAGAAAACGCACAGCCCATGAGTGAATGAATGAACCGGGACCCTGGCTGGGCTCCTAGAAGCGCTGAAGTTTGTAATCAGGCGTCACCCCTCTGCCCCAACTCACCCCCCATGCAAATATCCTCCCTGAAGCAGAGCCGAAGCCAGACATCTGGTCAGGGGTGAGGGTAGGCGGACGGAAACCAAGAAACCCCGAGGAGGTCTTGTCTTAGATTTGGAGGCCACCTGCACCTTTAGCCTGCCACGGCGCCCGGGCTGCTGGGCCGCACGTGAGGAGCAATTCAGAACACTCAAGCTGCTGAAAGGCAGATCCCCGCCACCGCACCCGGCCCGCAGCCCAACACGCAGAGCACGCCCGGCCCGTGCAGCTCGGGGGAATGCTTCGCAGGCAGGGGCCACCTATGGCTCACGGGGCCCTGGGCCCCCGGGTCGGGGCCGCCCCAGTAGTGGTTCTGGGAGAATGGAAAGAGCAGTCGCTAGAGTCAAGGCTTCCCGAGGCCAGGGACTGGTCTGGCACAAAGCCATTGCCTTGCAAGCATGAGGCCCCGGGTTCGATCCTTTGTACTGCCCACATACACCAGCACGGTACAGGCAGCCCCACCAGCTGGAAACCCCAAGGCCACACAGAGTCTTACGTATGTGCACAGCGGTGAGATTCCAGCAAACACTCCAGCCTAAAGGAGCGCGAGCACGGCCCATCCAGCGAGTGACCCCTCGCCAGCCCTGAGGTCTGGCATGTGAGGCTTAGCACAACCCATGTGCAATGCCAGCCAGCCCAGAAACCACTGCCACCAGAAAGTCTACCAACACCTTTGGGGGTGCTGCGGGTGAGCACAGGACGCTAAGGCACAGGCGCCCTGTACATGGCTGAGCTCAGTTCCACCCACCCACAGGGTTCGCCAAGCATCACCGGAAGAAACCCCTGAGCACAGAGCCAGGAGTAATTACTTAGTGTGGGTGTGGCCCATCCCCACATACACCCACACCCACCCCTGACCCCCGAAAAACAAAACTTCCTAGGTTCAAATGCCAAGTCCCAACTGCACAGTTGGGTGAGACCAAGATCCGTATCCCCGATCATCAGCAACATGGGGCAGTGCGGGAGCAGAGATGTTTACACCCCGTTCCGTGAATGGCACACGGCGCTTTCGCCATCACTCCAGAAGAGCAGGGCTACACTAATCCTCCACGCCAACACCACATTCAGTACAAAATATTTCTCAGTGTGCGTGGCGGCTCGGAGGCCCAAGCTCTGCTGGAGAGAAACCAAAGGAGCTGTGCCTGGCCTTTGGAAGTTCTCTCTCCCTGCCCACACACTCCAGTCCTCTTAATTCTTTGCGTGTATGTGTGTGTGTGTACATGCATAAGCATGTGTGCATGTGTGAGTGTGTACGTTTAGAAATTTTAAGTTAAACGGCTAATAGAGCACCTCGGATTCTCTCCTTCAGCGTAATTCCTCTCTTTCAAGTTGTGCTCAGCAAGATTATTTGGACACTTAAACCTAGTCAGATTACAAGGGGAGGACCCCTGAAATCCAGCATTTCCCATCGCAGGATTCTGGAATTACACGGAGCACAGGGAAGGCCCTGCTCTTCCCCCAAAATCTTGGGCTTCTGAAAAAAGCCGTTGTTTCCTGGCTTTGCAAAAGTGCCCTGTGGCGGCTCCTCTCATCCAGCGCCCAGCATCACCCTGAGGGTTGCTCAGATCTGGAATCTTCCATGCTCCCTAGAAAACACACTCTTAAATCTTAAAATGCTGTTAAAAAATACTTTGTTTTCATAGCCATTTCCAGAGCCTATGTTTGAATCAACATCCAAATGTTCTGTTTGGGTGTCAACGTGCTGATAATAATTGTGGAGGCCAGTCAATTTACCTGTGTGTGTTTGTGTGTGTGTGTGTCTGTCTATCTGTGTGTGTCTGTGCATGTGTGTGTGCACGTGTAGCTTTGTGTATATGTACAAAACCAAACGCTCTACCCCTGAGCCACATCCCTAGGCCTGACTCAGACGCCTCATGTCCAGAGTGGCCCCTAATTTTTACATAAACTGGCCTGGGCTGCTATTACGCTCCCATTTTGCAGAGAAGCAAGTGAAGGTTCTGATGCACCCAACACTTGGCAGACGGGGGGGCCGCGCCAGTCAGCAGTCAGCCCTCCTCCCACCCCATTCTATTGTGGGGCCGGATTCCGCGGCTCTGCAAACAGCTATTAAAGAAGGGCCCTTCTGTAGAGATATGGTTGAGCAAATAGTTTGGACTGGTTGCTCTTTTTAGGCCCTTTCCCTTTAAAAAAAATAGGGTTCTAGGAGAGCCGGAAGGGGCTGAAAACAGGAGGCCAAGTGCCATGGGGTTTGGGCTTATCAGCATTTAATAACAGTTTTTGGATCAAAACTCCCGAACCTTATTTATGGACAGAGAGTTACTGTTAAGCAGAGCCTTTTGAGACAAGCTTTTCATCTGAGGACGTCGTGGCCTCCCCCTGCCTTTCTATTAGTGAGAGATGGGGTGTGAAATTTGCTGACTCTGCCAAGATTTGCCCATTAAATTATCTGCCCTCTTCCCATGTAATTCGGGGGTGTCCGAGCCACAGGGGCCTGGGGAAGGCAGGGCCCCGGGATGGGGGCGGTGAGAAGTCTCAGGTGCTGGAGGCTCCTGGCAGGGGGAGGGCCTCAGCCCGTGGCCGCTGAGGGAAAGAAAGTGGATGCTTCACCCTACCATCTCTTTCCCAAACAAACGGAAAACCCCAACCGAGCTTACTGCAACAAAGAGAGAGCCTTTTACTGCTGTTTATTTTTATTTTGTATTCGTTAGCTTTTTAGATATTCCTGGCATGCACGTCGGCTCCGTGTAACAAACAGCTGCATTTAGTTAAGGATTTTCGAAGTCGTCCCCCCGCCCTAGCTTGCCCCCTCCCTGCCTTAGCTCCAGAGAACTTTCTCAGACCCGAAGGATATTGCTTTCTCCCCTGTGCACAGCACCTACCCGGAGGGGCGGGGCGGAGGATAGCCGGGAAGGCAAGTGACCTTCGGTGGGAGCCAGCAGTCCCCAGGACTGGGGTGTTTGACTGATCGCTACCGTCCATGCCTGGGTCTGGTCCCCAATAGGGTCTTGAGAACAGAAGGCGGCTCCTAAATCAGTGAGCCTGGAGATTCGCCACCCCTTTTGGGCCTGCCCGAGTCACATACCAAGATGCACACACAAAGACACTTGATCCAATCTTGGAGGTTTGGGAAGGGCTGGTGTACCCCCTCCTCAAATAACACCGGGCTGATGAACCCCCACTGAAACGTTACCCATGTCCCTTTCATGCGTCCTGGCCTGTCTCCTAAACCAGCAAACCTAGGCAGCTGTGGAGTGCCTGAGCCGCTCAGGGTTTGTGAAGTCCACAACGCCAGCTCCTAGCTGAGTGACTTGACGAAAGTCACTTAACCTCTCTGTGCCATCTTTTTTTAATTGAGCTAACGAAGTCATCCTCCCTCATGGGTTGAAATAAGAATTTAGTATGTTAAGGCCTGCCAACTGTTCAGTACAGGGTCTGGCCCTTTGCAAGAATCACATAGCGTTTGTCAAATAAAATGTTAAGTGGTATCTCAGGATGCTTGGGCTTGGAGGGCGTGTACATTTTTAGTTGAGGTCTAAGTATGTGGCACCCCACTACTGGGCCTCTTCCAAGGCCCCTAGCAGCCTGCTGGAGGGCAGGGAACAGGAGAGTGAGAGATAGGTTGAGACTTTGGGGGGGGTGTGCAGATGGGGGCTGAGACCCAGGACACACCCCCACCCTCAACACACCCCAAACTTCCCCCATAAGGCAACTAAGTGCCCCAGGCACCAAACCCTCTACAGCGATGGTTCCTGGCTGTTTCCATATTGCTGTTTTCTTGGAAAATCTGATTATAGCTAGAAACACACAACCATAGCAAGGCACATAAAATTGTATATATTATTTCTGGGCGCTCCACATATCTCAATTTCATGTACCCCTAGCTAAGACCCTCTAGGTTGATGCTCCTCTCCAGCTTTTGACATGCATGGTTTTACTTAAATCTCAACACTTCCGCAAGGCTCCGAAAAAAGCAAAACCAAGGGAGAGGGCACAGGCAGAGCAAAGGGTCTGGGTCCGCGTCTCTAAGGCCAACACCTGTGGCTCCTAACCAACGCTCCTAAGACCTGCCAGTGTCTCCCTTTGTACTGGAAACCTGGGTGACAAGAAAACACCTTGGAAAAAAACCTTGCACGCTTCCTTCTCACCAAAAGCAAGCAAGGACCCCTATTACATAAAGTCAAGCCTAGGCATTAAGCCCACAAAGGGTTGCTTGTGTGTGTACAGAGATGCTATTTCTACGTAGAGACACACGTAACATACAGGAGAGAGAGAGAGAGAGAGAGAGAGAGAGAGAGAGAGAGAGAGAGGCTACAAAGCATTCCATTCTTCAGAGAAATTCTGGCAAAATTGTCAAGAAATATTTAAACGGGCTATGTGGTCACCGCGGAACCACAGCCAAATTGGATACTAATGGTGCGACTGACACTCCATTTAGAAACTTTCAAGTCTGATTTGAAGTCTGCCCACCCCCAGTCCCCCAGAGCAGGAGGGAGGAATGGGGGAGGGGGGAACCAAGTTCTCAGAAGGGATCTGTGCTAAATATCAGAAAGAAGATTTAGAAATCCAAAACAGCCTGGCTCTGAGAAATGGAATATTCCCCGAAACACTGCCAGGGGCGGTCTGGACGGATCTTCTGCCCAGTGGAGAAGCCTCTTCGGGACTCCCCCTAGGGAGAATTTTCTAAGGTCTGCAAGAAAGTCAGGCCTGGCTGTCTTGGGCCTCCTGTTCTCGGGAGAAGCAGAGTACGGTGGACCTGCTGGTCTCAGAGACGTTATTCTGAAGGCAGCCCGGCCACGCGGGATGCAAATGGCCTTGGGAGTGTGGGGAAATGAGAGCAAGACAGGGGTCAGCCCCACACCACCTCACCCCCAACTCCAAGAGGCAAACCACAGTGCTGGCAGAATTCTGTGAAAGGCTCAGGGAGCCGGAGCTCTGGGTGAGGAGTCTGCCTCTGGGAAGGAAGGAGGGAGGGAGGGAGGGAGGGAGGGAGGGAGGGAGGGAGGGAGGGAGGGAGGGAGAGAGGGAGGGAGGAAGGAAGGAAGGAAGGAAGGAAGGAAGGAAGGAAGGAAGGAAGGAAGGAAGGAAGGAAGGAAGGAAGGAAGGAAGGAAGGAAGGAAGGAAGGAAGGAAGGAAGGAAGGAAGGAAGGAAGGAAGGAAGGAAGGAAGGAAGGAAGGAAGGAAGGAAGGAAGGAAGGAAGGAAGGAAGGAAGGAAGGAAGGAAGGAAGGAAGGAAGGAAGGAAGACATTTTTAGTTTCCATTTTCCTGGTTAACAACACCCCGAGGTGAGAGGGAAAATGTTGAGTCTTTTCTAAGTAAGTGGAATCTATCTCCGCATCTGTCAGTCATTGTGGGGACAGTCTTTTTTGCAGGAGTCTTATCTCCTGGGATTACACATTCACAGAAGTGGGAAGGCAGGGAGCAAGGTAAAAAATAAGACAACAAAGAATTTGGGCTCCTGAATTACAGACTCTGAAAAGGTTCTTCTAAGATTATCTACTGGGAGAAGAGGCCTGAGGGACCCCGCCCAGCGGTGCCGACTCGGGCTTGGTGCCAGGAGGCCACGCAGTGCCCAGGCTCAAACCCCACATGCCAAGCAGGCACAGCCGCCCTCTGAGCTCTCCACCCAGCCGGGTTAAGGCTGATTTTCAGGACGGGAGAAATAGCACTCTCCCTGCACGCAGCCGATGCCCGCATCACACGTGGTCTGCCCAAGCCCTGGCAGGAGGGATACTGGAGCCAGGAAAAAGTCCTGGGCACAACCCAGTGTGGCCCCAAAAAGCAAACGAACCAAAGAATCTTTTTCAGCCAGTAAACAGTTAAAGACACAGAATGTGAGTGAGCGCTAACAATACAATTGTAAAACAAATCTGAAAATAAAAAATAAAAGGTATCTTAGCAGTCAGGAAATTATTGTCTGTGCATTTATATTGAGGCTCCCGGGGCCCTTCTCGCCGTCATCTCTGAAAGCTGCCTTCACTGGGAGGTTATGCAAAAGTAAGGGGGCGTGTGGGGAGTGGACGGGGGTTATCGCCCAATTAATCTGGGAGCCTTCGTTAGCTCTAATCAGCCTGGCAACCTCCACGCCCAATTTGCTGGGCAACAGGACATCGAAGGTTATTCACATTGTCTAGGAAGTGCCTCCCCTTTTTTCCTTTTTACCCAGGTGTGGGGCCAAGGGACAGATGTTTGGCACCGAAGAAGCGAAACAGCCAAGCGACCGAGCTGTTTACATTTCATTAGGGTTTTCATCAGGAGCCGCGCACCCCGCTGAAGAGCATCTTAATTACAATTAGGCCGGTATTTACCCCGAGGGGCCGCCGGATTAGCACACGCACACCACGGGTCCCGCCCGAACCGTCCTGCGAACCCCAGTCCCTTTCTCCCCGCCCCCCGGTCTCCCCCCACGCCCCCTCAATAGTAAAAACAATCCCAGATTCACACACAGGATCTCTTCCAGCGCGTTTCTCCCCCACGAAACTGTCTGCAGGGCTTTAGCAAGAAGAAAACACCAAACTCAGTTTGGCGGTCAGCGTCTGGGGCCGGCCACAGACCTCTCCCCCGTCAACTGCCCCAGAGCCCGGAGCCTCCTTCGGCCCCTCACTGGGAAATCAAAGATGCATGATAAAAGGGCTGAGACCTATTATCCGCGCGGGCTTGCGGTGGGGGGCGGGGGAAGCCAGCGGCGCGGCAGCCCCTCCAAAGGGATGCGTGTTAAAAGTGAGGCCCGCGACCCCGGGAGCTTTAATCAACTTTCCCCTCCAGCCTGCAAAGAATGAACCGGTTGTCTCTGAGCCCGTCGTGCAGCGCCGGGACGCAGCACGGAGCCCCGCTCCCGCCGCGAGCTCCACGCTTGGGCCGCGGCCGCTTTTTCTCTAACTGTTGCAATTGTCTTTGGGGATGACCCAAATCAAGGCTGCATTAGATGGATTTCCCGGGCGCGGTCTCGCCCCTCGCACCCACGCACGTGCAGGCGGGCAGCGGGCGCCTCTGACAGCGCTTTCCGCACGCCGCGGCCCCCGCACGACCCTCCACGGGGCCGAGAAGTGGGGCCGCCCGAGCCCTGGGCCCACCGGGCTCTAGTCTGGGTCCCTCTGCGGACGGTCAGGGCCCCTTCCCGCGAGGGCACCCCTAATAAAGACACAAACTCCCCACCCCAGGGCCGCGCCCTCCTGGAAGACTTGGCTAACTTGGCTTGAGCGGTTTGGGGCCCAATGGGGAAGGGGCGGGGGCAGCGAGGGAGAAACGGGGGCTTCGACAGCACCCCACGCACCCCCATCTCCCGCCAGCCCCCAGGACTCCGCCCCGCACTGACAACCGCAGCCAACGCAGCGCAGGGAGGGTTGTCCGGGACGCACCGCGGGCGACGTCGCGCCCAGCCTCTCCGGCGCCCCGTGTCGCCTTGGAACGCCCCCGCGGGGGACCGGGCTGCCCCCAAGGCAGACGGGCCGAGGGCCAGGGGGCACGGGGGAGCCCCTTACCTTGCGCAGCGACCCCGCGCGCCGCCAGCAGCAGCAGCAGCAGCGGCAGCGGCTCCCCGAGCGGCGGGTGCGCCCCGCGGCGGCACGGCCGGTGCATTCCCTGCTCTCGCCGCGGCTCCCAGGCCGCGCGCAGAACATCCACGGGCTCTGCCCGGGGTCCGCGGCCACCTCGCCTCGGCCGCTGTCCCCGCAGGATGCCGAGGGGGCGTCGGCCAAGTCCTTTGTCCCGCTAACCTGCTGCCTCGCCTGCGCCCGGCCTGGGCCGCGATCCCCGCGCGCGCAGGGCGGCAGGGAAGGAGCGCAGAGCCGGTGCCCGGCGGCCCGCAGAGAAGAGCGCGCCCCTGCGCGGGGCGGCCGTCCCGGGGCTCCGTCCGGCTCCTCCCGCTCTGCGCGCTCGCCAGCCCGCTCGCAGCGCGCCCGACTTGTCACTTTCCTCCAACTCTGCGGCTCCGCGGCCCGGCCCCAACCAATGGCAGGCGCGCCCCCGCCGGGCCCCGGGCGCCCCTGCTGCCGCCTCTCGCCATCGCACCCTCCAGACTGGACAGAAAGTGGTCGCGCCCCGGACGCCCCCCCCACCCCGTCGTCCCCGCCCCATCGTGCTGCTGCGCCAGGGCTGGCACCAACCTCCTCTAGCAAGGCTTGAGGTCTGAACACCACCCCCCATCCCATTCCAGGGGACGTTAGACGTAAGAGGAAATGGGCACTGGGGAGTCGGGGGACTCCATTAATGGGGGGGGGCAGAATGGCCTAGTTGGGAGATTCTCGTTCTAGACATTTCCTCTCTGTAGCTGTGACCTGTGCAGCTCTGGGTAATAGAATGTCGGCGCATATCACACGTTTCCCTTCTGAAAGCCTCTTGGGCCTCGTGACTTGACCTTTTGCTCGTTTGTTCCTTTCTAGTTCCATTGGAGCATTTAGCCAGTCTCAATGGCACCATCCCGCAACTGCCCCACCGACACAACGAGACTCTCTGGGAGCAGTTGTGTCCACGAGTCCCCTGCGCTCTGGCAGGTGTGTCTGTCTTCAATCTGAAGCTAGCTTGGGGCGCAGTTTACTTTATTATTTATCACGTTACTTGCCCTGGGTGGTTAAAACCACCAGCTAAGACTGTTTTTCTGCCGTTTATGCTGCTTTTATGCTAGAGTCTCAGGACAGATTAGGTGGCAAGATACTTTTATAAAATGGTGAGTGTCCAAGACAGTCTGGGCCCTACTCCAGGCTCAGGGATGAGGGAGTCATAGGAATCACACCTGTCCCAGCGGATCGCCAAGAAGCCCAGTCCCTATTAAATACCGGTTTGCCCAGTGTTCCTGTGCAGCGGCTCACAAATCTTCCATCCAGGACTTTGTCAGAAAGCCATAAAAAATCATGCTCCTCTTTGCACATTTATTTTTATTTATTTTGTTGTTGTAGTTTTGGAGTCACACCCAGCAGTGCCCAGGGCTTATTCCTGGATCTGCACTCAAGGATCACTCCCGGCAAGGCTTGGGAGACCAACCGAATGGGATGCTGGGGTTCAAATCTGGGCCGGGTTTGGGCAGGGCTAAACCTACTGACAAGCTGTACTATCCGCGCCTGCTGTGCTATAACTCTGGCCCATCTCTTGGCACATTTAAACGAATTCTCTTCACATCAAAATTTGGGGACGTAAAACAAAAGATGAGAAAAAGAGCTTTACCATCAGTCACACAGTGATAGCTAAGCCAAGATTTAGTCTCCTCACCACGATAGAGTGGACAGTTTCTGACCACAGCCCGGCATCTGAGAAACACTCCGTAAGTTAGAACTGCTCCACCCCCTTCTAAGAACCTAGGTTCATGTGGAGGTGAAAAATAAATGAATGAATGTTAAAAGTACTAGAATTCCCATATAACCCAAGTTACCACTTCTTAGTATCTATCCCAAAGACCCAAAACCAGACATCCAAGTGAACGTATGCACACCCGTGTTCACACTTAGTACAATGGTCCAGATGTGGAACCACCCAAATGCCCAGCTATGAGTGAAAGTATGGAGAAGTTGAGGTACATACTCATGATGGAATACGATGCAGCTCTAAGAAAGAACAAAACAACGAGACGCGGAAACACGGGTGGAACAAGAAGGCATCACGCTGAGTGAAGCCAGGGAGAAGGACCAGGACAGATCCAGAACGATCTCTCATGAGTCAGCTTAGGGCACACAGCGAGGTAGCAACAAAGGGCCAAAGGCAACACAGTGAGAGAACGGACCCACACAACTGACTTGGTGGAGGGCTTGCAAGGGAGGGGCTTTGGGTTCTTGGGGGAGGGAGGTGGGGCCACTGGTGTGGGGTCTAGTGTTGGAATTACACGCATGAGAAAGCATTATTAACGGAATTGTACATCACAGAGCTTTAATCAATGTTAAAAAAAAACAGAGCTGGGATTTTGCAATGAGCAGCGGGGCTAGCCTGAAGTAGCCCTACAGATCACAGGCGGGAGACCTTGCCTGCAGGCAGGTGAATGACTAACCCACACTGCACAGTCACTCATTCTTCTCCGGGACTGGCAGCAAGTCCCTTTGTCTCTCTCGCTCTGATCGGGGGTCAAGGAATGAGACAGAGAGGCCTGAGTCAATCAGCGCACGCCCAATCGGTCCGTCCTCTAAGTCCTTCTGCGAAGCTCCTTTCAGTTCCAGCTCCATTATCTCCAGGCATTGCCCCCAGGACCTTCCTGCACAAGGTCCCCTTTGTTGAGAAAGTGTCTTTGATGGCTGATTTAATCTTCCAGGAAATCACAGTGCAGCCCTCCATAGTCCTCCATTGCTAGCTGGGGGGGGGGGGCTCTCCTGCCATCCCTTAGCCCTCCCCACCCGGCCAGATCAACGCAGCTCAGGTAACAGCCTTCTCCTGGGGCTAAGTATATAGAACTTGTGTATGAATGTGAGTGTGTGTGTCTGTCTGTCTGTTTAAGTCACGCCCAGTGATGCGCAGGGCTTACTCCTGGCTCTACACTGAGGAATTAGTCCTGGCAGTGCTCAGGGTACCATATGGGATGCCTGGGATCAAACCAAGGTCAGCTACATGCAGGACAAAAGCCCTACCCTCTGGATTATTGCTCTGGTTCTGAGTATACAGAACCTAATGGCACTTTCATCAGTACTTAAACCTGGGAACTTAACCAGAGAATCGTAGATGGGAGGAACGTTAAGGGCAGGGTGGGGTGGGGGGGAGACTGTGGAAATTACCGAGGATCACACTCATGCATTTGCTATCAAGAAGCTTGGGACTCAGGAGGGGACACTTTCTTACCTACGGCCACACCGCTTGCTCTATCAAGCTCACCCTGCCCCAAGTAAGCACTCCCTTACTATTCTGGATCCCTGGAATGAATTCCCAAGGAAGAGGTAGAGAGGGCCCAAAGGGTCAGGAGAGAGAACACGGGGTGAAGGTGTATGTGTGTCTTGTGCACGCGGCCCACCTCTGTTTGATTCCTGGCACCATGACGCCCCCGGTGCTGTCCTGGAGGTCCCAAAGCACTGCTGGGCAGCCCGGGTACCTTCTGCCAGCATTGCACCCTCAGGTCCTTCTAGAGAACCATCGACCTGAAAGGCTGAGAATAACCTTCAAGGGTTCCCAGATCTCCTAAGCAGTTTTTGGGAACCCCCAACCCAGCAATAGTATTAAAAGGACCAAGGAAGAATGTCTACAAGTGGGGCTGGAGCTATAGCACAGCAGGTAGGGCATTTTCCGGGCACACAGCTCACCCAGGTTCAATCCCCGTGTCCCATTCAGTCCCCAAGCACCGCCAGGAATAATTCCTGAGTGTAGAGCCAGGAGAACGCCCTGAGAATTGCCAGGTGTGACCCAAAAAGGGGGAAAAAAAAGAATGTCTACAAGTTTCTTATACACCAGGGCCAAAGATCTTGGCTGGGACTTTCTGCCTGCCACCAACTTCTCTCGTCGTGGCCAAAGGGCCTGGGACAGGAGCCTCATTTCTGCCACTAGGTCTCATCCTGGCAAAATGGTGCCATGGAGCCTGTTCCATGCCAGTGCAAACGTTAACTCAATAAAAGTGCTTTGATGATTCTGGCATGGAGGAGGAAGTGAATCAACACTTGTTTTCGCTGCCGTCCTCAAGCTGTGTTCTAACATTACACAACTTTCAGGTGTGTCAAGGCACGCTCAGAATTCTTATGAGGTCAGTCTCCCCCGCACCCCCTTTATTTAAACACTGTGGCCTACAAAGTTGTCCATGATGCATTTGTAATATGTAATATGTATGTGATCTCAGGGTTCTTTAGAGAGGGAAGATGATGTAAAGATGGAAGCAGAGAGAAAAGACGGCACTTAGCTGGCTCGGAAGACAGAAGAAAGGGCCAGAAGTCAAGGAAAACAGCTCTAGGAGCAAGAAAATATACATTCTAGACTTTCTAGAAGGAACCAGCCCTGAGGATACATTGATGTTAGCCCAGTAAAATTATTTTTGGACTTTTTGCCTACCAAGCCATAAAAGACTAGATTTCAGTTTAGATCACCAAGTTTGTGGTGGCATGTTCCAGAGTCCCTAGCAAATGAACCCAGAGCAGCCGTGGGGGTATGTGACCCTCTGTGTGTCTTGGCAGCTGTGGGGCATTCGGCCCTCTCTGCAGATTTGCTCATGGCAGTTTAGCTGGGTAAAGAATTCTAAGTAGAGAAAAATTTTCCTGTGGAACTTGACAAGACCTCCTGATATATGTTTCACTTGACCTTGGATATTGGTATCATAATATGTACATATATATATATATATATATGTTATGCAAATAAATGCAGTCATTCTGTGTCTGTCTCTCTCCTTCTGGCTAATTTCGCTCAACATAATCTTCTCCATGTCCATCCATTTACAGGCAAATTTTATAACTTCATTTTTCCTAACAGCTGCATAGTATTCCATTGTGTAGATGTGCCAAAGCTTTTTGTCCAGTCATCGATTTTCGGGCACTCTGGTTGCTTCCAGATTCTGGCTATTGTGAATAATGCTGCTATGAACATAAAAGTAGGGATGGTGTTTCTGCTGCGTATTTTTGGTTTCCCAGAGTAGATTCCCAGGAGTGTCTCCCCATTTTTTGATGGGGCTGTTTGTTTTCTTCTTGTAAAGTTCTACCACTGCCTGATATATCCTGGATATTAACCCCTTATCAGATGGGTATTGGGTGAATATTCTTTCCCACCCCCTTTTAATATTTTTGTTTTATTTTGGGGTCACACCCTGTGAAGATCAGGAACTACTCCAGGTTTGATGCTGTGGGGTTATTTCTAAGTGGTGCTTGGGTAACCACGTGGTGCCAAAGATTGGACTCAGGGATCTTGCATGCAAAGACGTTTTGGGCTGTTTCTCTGGCCTTGCAAGTAACTTGTTCTATTCCTTTAAGTTACTAGTTGCATTCTATGTTTTGTTTCTTTGTTTTTTCATATGTTCATCACCAATTCATAAAACTATTGGTCAATAGGAAGGAAGGGAAGGAGGGAGGGAGGAAGGAAGGAAGGTTTTCAGGGACCCTCAGCTTTAAGGCCTCTCCTGGTGGTACTGGAATTGCTTCCAATGGTGCTCAAGGTGCCAGACAGTACCAAGCGTTCAACCAAGACCTCCTGCATATAGAACATGTGCTCAGTGCGATGGCTGATCTCTCTGGCCTTGCAGCATTGTTGTTAACCTAACATAACTCCCAAAGAAAAGTTAGGAAAAAAACACTAGAGACTAGACCATACCTTAAATAAGAGCACTGTGAAATTTCTGAAGGATGCAAGAAAGATACGAGCTCCTCAAATCTAAAAACTCTTAAAAAAGATTATGACTGGAAGTTAATCATGAACAACTTTGTATATCTTATGGTAATTCAATTTTTAAAAAATTTACCTAAAATGAATTAAGATTTCTAAAAGGCTTTCTTAACAGCAGTACTGGGAGCTGCAGCAAAAATATGCTTGCCAAGTTCCACAGGAAAATTTTTCTCTACTTAGAATTCTTTACCCAGCTAAACTGCCATGAGGCAAGTCCCCTATCCACTGTACTGTTTCGCCAGCCCCAAGGGTGGATGCATCTAAGGGTGGGGACATCGTCCCAAAGAGAAATTCATGACAAGTTTCTCAACTTCAGGTTCCAGGCTGGGACTAGTTTTCTAGCCCAGAACTCGATTAACTAGAGGAGTGGGAAGAGCCTCAGGAAGATCATCCTGCCAAAGTACTGCGAAGACATCCCAAAGGAAGAGCTCTTACCTTCAGAAGCAATTCCTGAGAGCAGAGTCAGGAATAAACCCTGAGCGCCACAGGGAGTGATCAACAAAGAAAGAAGAGGAAGGAAGGAAGGAAGGAAGGAAGGAAGGAAGGAAGGAAGGAAGGAAGGAAGGAAGGAAGGAAGGAAGGAAGGAAGGAAGGAAGGAAGGAAGGGAGGAGGAGGGAGGGAGGGAGGGAGGGGAGGGAGGGAGGGAGGGAGGGAGGGGGGAGGGAGGAGGGGAGGAGGGAGGGAGAGAGGGAGGGAGAGAGGGAGGGAGGGAGGCTGGCTCTGTAGGGCCTGCTCAGGTCTCACTGTCAGGCTCCCTGGCCTGTCGCAGCAGACTGTGTTTTATTTGGTTCATTGGCTGGGGCTTGACTCTGCAGCTGGTGGTGCTTAGGAGCTAGTCCTGGGTCTCAGGAGACCTTATGTGCTTGGAAGGCCTTATGTGGTGCCAAGGATCAAAACTAGACCTCCCCTATGTGAATCATGTGCTCAGCTCCATGAGCTCCCAGCCCTGACCCTGTGTTCTGAGAGAGCGTCTGTAGCATGAGTGATGGGGCACGGGGTCATGTACAATGGTGCCAAGTTCTAGACCCAAGTGGCCAGACCATGCCTGTGAAGACTTACACAAGGGTTAAAGCCAGCTTCTGCCAGGGCTACCGTGCCCTTCCTTGCCTCCTGATCTCTTAGCATGAGTGAGGCATCGGAAGTGAATAGACAGCACCATGGACACTTGTGATTCTCATGACGCAGTTCCTTCTAAGGTTCAATGCCTAAGGTCATGGAAAGGGGAAGCACAGATTGCCTGTTGGCTGTATTTAAGAGCTACATACATTTGAGAGATGAAGACGCAGATTGAAAGCAAATGCATAGAAAGTTATAACACAAACAGCAAGTATTGACAAAAATAAAGCTGGTGTGGCTTTCTGATCATAAGACGAAACAGTCTTTAAGACCAAGCATATTGCTAAAGTTCACAATGATGAAAGAACCTTTCCCCAGGCACATGTAAATGTACTACATTTTTGTATTTTATGTGTATTCCTAATAAGATGGCTTTGAAGCATATGAAAAGCAAAGATTCACAAAGATAAAAGAATAGAAAATGAATTGTTATAGTTGGAGGCTTAAATACTCCTGTTTAGTAATTAGTAGAAAACTAATGTGGATGATTAGTCAAGATATTTTTCAAATAAACTCTAGGGGTTGGAAAAAATAGTTTAAAGAGCTAGAATTCAGGCCTTACATGTGAGAACTGTGAGTTCAACGTCTGGTCATTGTTGGGAGTGGCCTCTGAGAACCACTAGGTGTGGCCACAACAGGGAAAACATTTTTTTTAACTCAACCAACTAACTTGATTTAGTAAATGTTTATGGAGCACTCTTCCTAACCATTAAAATAAATGCATTATTTTCAAGTACTTACAAGAACACTCATTAAGAAAGACCATATGCCAAGCAATAAAATAGGTCTCAATGTATTTTGAAAGACTGAAATCATTTAGTGTATATGCCCTAACCATGAAGTCAAATAAACCAGAAATAAATGGTGATTCAGTTTAAAAATAAGTTTTTAATTAAAAATATGTTAGAAATAAACAATATGCATATAGAAAATCCACAGACATTTGAGAATTAGTCAATGCTTTTATGATTGGAATTGAAAAAGAACCCACAAGGAAAATAAGGAAATTTGTTGGAGTAAAGGGCAAGGAAAACAGCGTATTAAAGTGTTGTGTTGATGTCATGTTTGAGATAGTAATCTTGCATTTGGTCAACCAGGGTTCAATCCCCAAATTCTATATGTTTCCCCTGTGCTCAACCAGCAGTGATTCCTGAGCCCATAACCTGCAGTAACCTCTGAGCATCACCAGCTGTGGTACAAAAACAAAAAAACAAAGAGGAAAATTTGTAACTTGGAAACTTAATTAGAAGGTCAAGAATGAGCTAAAATCTTGCATGCAACCAGCCCATGCTGTTCTGGGTTCCATCCCCGGCATCCCATATGGTCACCCAAGCACTGCCAGGAATAATTCCTGAGTGCAGAGCCAGGAGAAACTCCTGAGCATTGCTGAGTGTGACCCAAAAAAGCAAAAAAAAAAAAATTCATAATCTAAATTTCCACATTAAGGCAATAGAAAAGGAAGAAACAAATTCAAAGTAAACAGAAAAAAAACAGTTAATGATAAAAAGTAAACTTAACAAAATGCAAGGCAAACAGTTAACTTCAATAAAACCCAAAAACTAGTTCTTCAAAAATTTTAATATGACTAATAGATACTATTGTTGATAAATAAAATAAGAATCCCTACTTAAAACACACATCAAGAATTCAAAAGCAGGGGCCGGAGCGATAGCCCAGCGGGTAGGGCGTTTGCCTTGCACGCTGCCGCCTGTGCCTGCCAGGTTTGATCCCCGCAACTATAAGACCACTGCCCCCGCGCCTGTGGATCTATTACATCTCCGAGGTGGGATTACCAGGACTTCTACCAAATCTGATGCCAATCCACCACCCCGGTCATTCCCACGCTCTCCTTCTGACACTGCGGAACAGCAGCCCCAACCTCCCCACACGCACTGCGACAGGTGCCCTCCCAATGGAAAACAGGAGTTCAGTCAGACATCAACATCCTACCCCCTCTCTCCTGTTTACACCATCCACGAACAACACTATGAGGTCAACCATGGAACAGGTTCCAACAACCAACCACACAGTAACCTTGTAGGGGTACAAGATGCCACTCTTCCCTTCATATTCAGAAGCCTTTGATTCTGTGGAGACTGAAACAGTCATCGGCCCTAGTCACAGGGTGTTCAAACCCATACTAAGATCCTTCTGAGCATCACCACCAGGATCTCACCATTCTACAAAGAAGTACTTGAGTCAAGGGGTTCCAGGGTGATACCATCAAAAACCTTCAGCCCACCCCAATTAAATGGAGGAAATAAGGCACTACACCACCTTTGGCCGTCTAATAACACCAAAATTAGCCAGCGGCAACTGCTACTTTGACCGATGAAGGTAGGTCTACGCTGAATCTGAAGAAAACTTGTTCTGGAAGAACTAGTTCCAGAGGCCCTTCACTTCATGGAACAACATCTCTGAATGACAGTTATGTGTACCTAGTTCAGTCAAATGATAACGACCTAAAACCTAGCTGCGCGGAAGCGCTGTGCCTTCAAGGCATCAAAAATACTAAAGGACAGAACCCCGCCCGGCTCTCCTCCACCGTCTCCCTTAAACGCCAGACCTGGGCCCTACGGCGGATGGATGCTATTTGGGTCTCCCAAGAGGCACGAGAGCTATGCTTGAATATCACCTCTAGAAGGACGATTCTGACCTCCGCGTTTCGATCAGTACGCTTCTGGCCAAGGACAAAATGGCTTATGCTTTGGAACAGCTATAGCCACCGACTGGATCCCACGGGATGTCAAAGATCCGTGGCCGCCACCTAAGATGTCGACTCCTGTTAGACCCTGAAGGAACGGTTTGAGGCTCTTCATTCCTGAATCAACAATGATTGGCTACATTGGCACGTATAGGTCCAATGGGAATGTTACTGGCCCCCGAGCAAATCGATGAATAACGGATCTCAGTGATCAAGTGATCCCATATGGTCCCCCAAGCACTGCCAGGAGTAATTCCTGAGTGTAGAGCCAGGAGAAACCCCTGAGCTTTGCCAGGTGTGGCCCAAAAAAAAAAAAGAATTCAAGAGCATTCCCACAGCAAAGGAAATCAAAGTGAAGATAAATCATTGGGGCTACATTAAGCTGAAAAGTTTTCTACAGAAAAATAAAATACAGAAAAAGAAAAGAAAAGAAAAAATCTGTTGAAGGGGGAAAATAGCTGAATTCATACATCTTGTAAGTCATTAGTGTCCAACGCATAAATAGATGTCATCCAACAGTCAAGTGAAGCCATCAGCAGAGTTGGTGCATCCTGAAACGCTTGCCCTGCATGCTTCCAACCCCAGTCTGGTCACTGTCACCACACACTGTGACCAAGCCTGACTGGGTATAGCCCGAAACTCAGGCCAGGCAATCCCTTGTGGTCCTCAGTACCAGAGGTCACAGAGCACCACATATACAGATTCTTGCACTGAACCCATGGAAAAAATCAGTTAAATAAATAAAATTGTTCGAAGATTTAAATATATGCTTCTTCCAAGAGGAAATACTGATGGCCAATAATGGGCATATGAGAAATGTGCTACATCACTGATTATAAGGGAAATGCAAATTAAAACCCAAATGATAAACAACCCCTACCTCAGGCTGATAAGCCTCCTGATCTTCCTCAAAGGCAAGAAAGAGAAACGGTGTGAAGAAAGAGAACGTTCATGCACTGTTGGTGGGAATATGAGTTGGTGCAAGGATTTTGAAGAATGCTGTGGAACTTAATCAAGAAGCTAACATTAGAGCTGTCACATAAATCAGTAATCTCACTGTAGAGTACCTAACTGAAGAACATGGAAACAACGCAAAGATTATTCTTGCCCCAAGGTTTATTGCAACCCAATTTACAGTCATTAATATATAGAATCAACCGATAGGGTTCTACTCTTAAAATTGGTCCATTGAAAAATAATTTGATAAAGAAGATTTGGTGTGATTATACTTTGGAATGCTATTCAACTATATACAAAAAATACCTATTATTCACAACAAAATGAAATGAGTGTGAGAGGATTATGGGAAGCCTTTACGCTGCTCACACATTACTGGAGATAGTTCCATATGTTTCTACCACTGTGAAAACTTCTGCAAAACTTTTTTTTTTTTTGCTTTTTGGGTCACACCTGGCAACACTCAGGGGTTACTCCTGGCTCTTTGCTCAGGAATTACTCCTGGTGGTGCTCAGGGGACCATATGGGATGCCAGGGATTGAACCAGGATTGGCTGCGTGCAGGGCAAACGCCCCTACCCGCTGGGCTATCCCTCCGGCCCCTGAAAAAACATTTTTTATAAATCAGAATGTACATATAACTTATGATCCATCTCTTTTCCCCTGAGAAATTTATCCCAAAGAAAATAAAAATATATGTCCAAAGGCTTGTATGCCAATATCCATTGCAACTTTAAATCATAACAGCCAAACCGATGCCTAGTGTGTCTTCATTCAAGAAAATGCGTAAATAAAACGCAGCCATTTCATCATATAAATTGCTATTTGCTAATGAAAGGGGGAAATTACGAAGCCAGAGAAGACAGATAAATCTCAAAATTCATTATGCTCAAAGGGAAAGGACAGATGCAAAGGAAAACTTATTATATAAATTTTGCTTGTTTGCTTTTTTGGGTTACACCTGGCGGTGCTCAGGGGGTTACTTCTGGTCTGCATCCAGGAACTACTCCTGGTGGTGCTCACAGGACCATACGGGATTCCAGTGATTGAATCTGGGTCGGTCGCATGCAAGGCAAATGCCCTCCCTCTGTGCTGTCTCTCTGGCCCCTGAATTTTGTATTAAAATGAACTAAAATTCATTTTGGTGATTTTTAAAAACATAAAAACTCAGCTATGGGCCCACAAACCACCTCTGCCACCATATAAGCTCATCTGCCAGTCTTGTTTCAAAGCCCCAGCAACCACTCGCCTCCCACACTCCAAAGTCACCACTATGCCCCCAGCCAACTCCATCACCTCGAGACTGAGCCTCACGGAGAACCTAACCTGCCAAAACCTCAGGTGCATGGGGCCCTGTGACTGAAAACTTCAGGCCTTCTAGGAATTAGGATGGGCTAACCTCCCACCACCTCCCTGTGCTTCCGGAAGTCCTGGTAGTCACACCCACACCCCAAAGCTGCCACCCAGTTAAAATTTAACTCCAGATGGACTTCCCAGTTAAAAAATCTGTATTTCCTGGAGCAGAGCTGCAAACAGGGTAACACAACATCTCCAACTCTACAACACTGACAATCTAGTAGTAGAACACCAGATCCGATAGGATATAATGTAGAAGGCAACCAATCTCCACTAACAAAAACAATATAGAAGACTTAACTTATAACAATCTCTTAGTAATCCCTCAGACAAGGACTTAATGTCCCCACCAAGAGATACAACAATTTTCACTAATTTTCTTATCACTGTCACTGTCTGTCACTATCTTCCCATTCATCATCGATTTACTCGAGCAGGCCCCAGTAACATCTCCATATGTCCTGTCTCATGCTAGTAGAGCCAAGGGAATCTGCTCACTCCAGGAACATAAAGAGCCTCAAACCATTCCATCAGGTCATGGGAATGAGGTCTATAATTGTTACTGGTATCTGGCATATCAAATGGGTAGCTTGCCAGGCTCTGCTGTGCAGGTGGCATACTCTTGTAGTCACCTCTGATCTCCAGCATTTATAGCCTACCATAGAGGCAGATTGTGGGCAGGGAAACTGGGAATATTGATGTTGGGAAATGTGCACTAGTGGAGGTATGGATGTTGGAACACTGTATGACTGAAACCCAATCATGGACAGCTTTGTAATTGTATATTTCATGGTGATTCAATTAAAAAATTAAAAAATAGTAATACAGACTTAACAGACTCAACCGCATGCAAGGCAAGGAATTTACTACCTTCTGTACTAACTTTTTTTTTTTGCTTTTTGGGTCACACCTGGCAATGCTTAGGGTTTTCTCCTGGCTCTGCACTCAGGAATTACTCCTGACAGTGCTCAGGGGACCATATGGGATGCCGGGGATCGAACCCGGGCCGGCACTGGCCGACCGTGTGCAAGGCAAATGCCCTACCCACTGGGCTATCACGCCGGCCCTGTACTAACTTTATTATCTTCAAATATATTTATGAAATTAATATAGACTACATATACATTATCTATCTAAATTTTTATTATTTTAATATAAATAATAAAGGAAATTATGTTTATTTAAAAATGTTTTCACACAGTAAAAATCAAAGGATAAATATTTGGGAAAAGGAAAGGAGCTAAACTTATATCACTTATTTCAAATCCCAGTTGATCCCACATCATCCACTGTAGGACCTAGTTCACTCTCTCAATCTTCTGAGAAGCTCATAAGCGATAATAAATGGAAGAGTTGTAGAATCTCCTAAAATTGTGAAGGATCAGGAAGTCATCTAGCCATGATATGGTGGCTCTATGTACTCTCATTTCAAGGTTATGGGATGATGGCTATATGTATCTGCACTGGTGATGTTGAGACATGAGTGAAATGAGCAGAGAATTTGAGTGGGCTAGAACACACCTGGGTACAGTGGAGCACCATTCTTTGGGAGAGCAGGTTATACCTACAACAATTCTAAGAGATGGAAATTCGATTTTCTGGCATAAAAATATTCCAACTTTTAGAACCAGAGAGATGACCTAAGAGGCTGGAGTAGACACTCTGCGTGCAGGAAGCCCATATTTAACTCTCAGCACCTCATGGTAGCCTGAGCAGTAACAGGAATGAATTTAAGCATTGATCTGGGAGAAGCCCCTGAACACTGCGGAGCGTGGTCCCCAAAACAAAAAACAAAACAAAATGTTCCAACTTTCAAATACTGGTCAACAATTTTTAAGTTATTGAAAATAATCTAGAAAATATGAGCAACCTTTTGTGATCCTGGGTAGTTAAATATCCTAATCCACAACCCCAAACATGCATAACAAATAAATTGCCAAGTTCGACTTTACCATTGATTAAAACTTCTGCTTTTCAGTGAAAATTGTCGCGAGAATGAAAAGGCAGGCCCCAGACTGAGAGAGAATATTTGCAAGTCATATATTTGATAAAGGGCCTGTATTCAAACTATATAAATGACATTCAAAGTCAACAATAATAAACCAGGTGAGATAAATGAGCAAAGACACATCATCAAAGGTCTACAGATGGCAAATGAGACATCAAAAGACATTCAACATCATCATGAAAGGAATTTTAAATGAAAACCACATTCATGTACTGCTACCTACGCATTAGAATGGGAAGTTTAAAAATGGCTCATCTAAGTATTGACAAGAATGAGGAGAAAGTGAAACTCCTCAAACATTACTGGTGGCAATGTGAAATGGTACGACTTTAAAGACCAATCTGGCAATTTCTCAAAAAGGTTAAATACAAACCTGCCATAGATCCCTATATATCACTTGTAGGCTTTTGACCCAGAGAAGTGAAGCCATGTGTGCCTACAAAGACTTGCCCGTAACTGGGCAGGTAACCATATTTATAACCGCCCGACATGGAACAACTCACATTAGAACTAATAGGCAAGTGAGTAAGAAAACTATATAATGCGCACACAAGTCCTCTGTCAAAGAAAGACTTAATGATAAAAAAAGAACTAATGATACACACCACAGTATAGACAGATAGTAAGAGAAATAAATTGTGACATAGCAATAGTATAGTGAGTGGAGTGCTTGCCTTCCATGCAGCCAACTGAGTTCAAATCCCAACAATTTATATCAACTTATATGGTCTCCCAAGCCCTCTAAGAGTGACCATAGGTACTACCTAGTGTTGCAAAAGCAAGCAAGCAAGCAAGCAAGCAAGCAAGCAAGCAAGCAAGAAAGAAAGAAAGAAAGAAAGAAAGAAAGAAAGAAAGAAAGAAAGAAAGAAAGAAAGAAAAAGAAAGAAAGAAAGAAAGAAAGAAAGAAAGAAAGAAAGAAAGAAAGAAAGAAAGAAAGAAAGAAAAAGAAAGAAAAAGAAGAAAGAAAGAAAGAAAGAAAGAAAGAAAGAAAGAAAGAAAGAAAGAAAGAAAGAAAGAAAGAAAGAAAGAAAGAAAGAAAGAAAGAAAGAAAGAAAGAAAGAAAGAAAGAAAGAAAGAAAGAAAATAACAGAAAAGAATATAAAAGAGATAAATAAAGTAGAATAAATCAGATTTTTTTTTAAAAGGGAACATTCTGGAGGGTTCCACTTCTATAAAATACTAGGGAACTCAAACATGTCTGGGAAAAGAAGCAAAGCAGCTGTTCTCTGGGACAAGAAGTGGAGCGACAGGAATGAATATAAAAGTGCATGGCATACGAACTCCCTCTGGCTCTCGGCCATGATGCAGAGACTCAGACGCACGGGGGAGAGTTGCCATCCAGGCTCCCCTATCTCAGCTGACCATGAGGCTCCCAGGAGGCAAGATGGGTTTAGGGAGTTGGCCCATCGCCTCTGTAGGGCCCTCGGAAGCAGTCGGATGAGGCTCACTCACCATAATAGCCGCCATTTTCGCAGTCCGAACCCCACAGCTCATCAGAACCCACACAAGAGAGACACTGATCTCAAGACCAGCTCAGAGCAGCCAAGTTTGAGCCCAGGTAGGCGGCTTTTTGGAGGTGGAAGTCACTGGGTGTTCCTGGAGATGGAGCTGGGGTCCCCTCTCTGACCCATCTCTGGGGTCCCCTCTCTGACCCATTCCCTCTCTGACCCATCCCAGAGGCCTGGTGGTCCTGCCCACGAACTGTCTCAGGGCTCTGGACCATGATGCAGAGACTCATAAGCACTGGGGAGAGCTGCCATCTGGGTCTCCATTTTTGTGGTCTGGACCCAGTACCTCAAACTAGTGGAACCAATCATGTTCTAGAATATATTACAATCTACGATGTGTAAGAAAGAGAAGCGAGAAGGAGAGAGAGAGAGAGAGAGAGAGAGAGAGAGAGAGAGAGAGAGAAAGGAGATAAAGAACCTGCCATGAAGGCAGGCTGGGGGGAAGGGGAGGGAGGTGGGGACATTGGTGATGGGAGATGGGCAGGGGTGGAGGGATGGATGTTGGAATACTGTAGAACCAAAATTCAAACATGAACGTCTTGTAATTGTATATCTAACGGTGGTATAATAAAATATTTTTTAAAGTGCATGACAAAACTTTAGAGGGTGCTGGAAGTGTGTAGTATCTTAATTGTGGTCATATGTTATATATCACATTTTATCACTCATGCATTTAAAATTTGGTATACCTCAAGATGGCAGGTTCTAGCCCTGGCCCACCACCCCAGCAGAGCCTCACAACAAGCCAGACGAACCTCCACTCCATGAGGACCTCCATTTTCCACATCCGGACTTCCTCCTCATCAGAACTCCACCCAGCAGACCAGCCTATCACAGCCTGGCTCATAGAGATCCACCCTGCTGCAGTCTTTTTTAATCCGCCCAGGTATGCTGATCCAGAGACAGACATGGGGCAGAGCTGCTTCTGGCTCTCATTGTGCCCAGACGCTCATGAGGTGCCCGGGAGGGATGGCAGGTTCTATCCCTGGCCCGCCACCCCAGCAGAGCCTCACAACAAGCCAGACGACCTCCCACTCCATGAGGACCTCCATTTTCCACATCCAGACTTCCTCCTCGTCAGAACTCCACCCAGCAGACCAGCCTATTACAGCCTGGCTCGCGCAGCTGCTTGCGGCCGCACGGTTCATCAATAAATGCTGGATTTTGCGATGACTACAAGAATATGCTACCCACACGGCAGAGCCTGACAAGCTACCCGTGTCGTATTTGATATGCCAGATACCAGTAACAATTATAGACCTCATTCCCATGACCTGATGGAATGGTTTGAGGCTCTTTATGTTCTTGGAGCAAGCAGGTTCCCTTGGGCTCTACTTGCATGAGACAGGTCATATGGAGATGTTACTGGTGCCCACTCGAAGCAAATCGATGATGAACGGGAAGACGGTGATCCTCAAGAACTTGGGGTGGCAGGGAAGAAGGTAGTCACATCTGTCTATTTTCAGGGCTTAGTCCTGGCTCTGTGCTCAGGGATCACTCCTGGCAGATGTCAGAGACATATATGTTGTAGGATAAAACACAAGTAAGCTGCTTGCAAGACAATTTGTTTAAGAAAAAATCCACAGGGACTAAGGAATAGAATCAGAGTCCTAACAGCAGACCCCAAGTTTAATTCTAAGTACCATATATGGTACCCTGAGCTCCGCCACAAATGATCCCTGAGCACAGAGCTTGGGGAAGTCCTGAGCACTGTTAGGTATAGTCCCTTGAAATTTAAATAAATTACCACATAGAATAACCTGATCCCAGCCAGAGATCTCTGGGCCAAATTCAGTTTTGAAATCTTAATGTCCAGGTACCACCTAGACCCAGTTCTGATCTGACTGCTCCCACTGCAGAGCTGAGAACTGAGACCTTAGGCCAGAGCCATAATGCAGCAGGTAGGGTGTTAGCCTTGCATCAGCTGACCCAGCTTTGATTCCCACTACCCCATATGCTCTCCTGAGCACCGCCAGTGTTGATCCCTGAGTGTAAAGCCAGGAGTAAGCCCTGAGCACTGCCATGTGTGGCCCAAAATGCATGGGAGAGAGAGGGGATGGGGAGAGAGAGAGAGAGAAAAGAGAGAGAGAGAAACTAGTATAGCTTGCCCAAGTAATATTCTATTTTTAACGTATATCTAAAAGCTAAACTAAAAGGACAAAGGAGTGTGGCTGAGGATGAAGATTTAAACGGGGGATAGCTTCTTCTCAAAGAATTGCCATCACAAAGGACAATGGGGAAAAGAGCTGAAAGTCAGAGCTTCAAGTGTGAATCTCTGCTCCATCAATAACTGATTTAATAACCTTGAGAGGTTTCCTTACCATGTCCTTGAACCCCAGTGTCTATCTTTCTGCACATGCTAAGAACAGGCTTTTGGCCTAGGGACATAGTACAGAGGTTAAAGCACTTGCCTTGCATGCAGCTGACCCCAGTTCAATACCCAGCACTGTGTAGGGTACCCAGAGCACCACCAAGTACAAGCTCTGAATACTGCTAGGTGTGACCCAAAAGCCAAACAACACAAATAAACAATAAATTTAATAGGACGGACCTTCTTGAGGAGTAATTAAAATGGAATGCAGTTCAGATGCTTTCAGTGCAGGTCATCTGGGTGAATTTAATCTCACCCAGATGATTAACACACGGGATGCAAATTTTTAATTGCTGTATCATTAAGCAAAGTTGAGTAAAACTGGAGATGAACTGTTCAATGCTGTTATATAAAAAAAAAATTAATGGTGGTGGAGGGCAAGAAGGGAAAGGAAGGGAAAGAGAAAAACCCCACATAGGGTCGAGGGAGGGCTGGGGGGCAGAAAGTAAGTGGCAATATTATTCTTTTTGATATTTAGACTCTGAGTGCATTGTATTTTAAGAAACTGAAGTCAACATTTAACATCTGAGAACTTTCATATACAAACCTGCATGTCAACATTTAACATCTGAGAACTTTCACACACAAACCTGAATTTCCTACTGTTCTATTACATTTCTTTTAGCCGGAGCCATGCCGGGGTGTATTCTCACACTTGTGCTCAGGATGGTGGCTCAAATCCAGTCACCATCTGCGGTGTCAGGGATTCAAACCAGGGCCATCACTGCGCCCGGGCTAGCCAAGCACCACGCCCTCTCTCTCTGGCCCCTTTCCTACTTGTTTGGGAGGAAGAAAAGGAATATCCACAGACCTGCAGATCTGGCCCTGCCTTGAGGAAGGGTAGTGGTGAGATGACCTGAGGCCCTGAGCCCTTCAGACCCTCCCCACAGTTCTCACTGCTCCTATACTCACTCAGCTCACCTCACTTACTGGACATACATTTGGCTTCTGCTGGGCCCCGCTACAACCCCCATTTCCCTTCATTCTGCCTTACCCCAAAAACCATCCACTCTAAGGGCCCCGCCAGGCTTCTACCCTGTCACCTGGAAATCAGGATGGCCAAAGACTCTCCCTCCCTCAAGGCTGCTCTATGAGAGATTTCCACATGCACCGGCTCTAGCGCCCCCGGATGCTGTCCAGCAAACTTGCACAATGCAGAGTTTCAACCTGGAAGGTCTTAGATGCCAACACGCACTCACCCGACTCTTTCAAAGACTCCAACAGTACGTTCTACTTTGATCAAACATCCCTAGCAATGGCCTGCTAAGCCTCGATGCGAAATGAGTTCACCACCACACTAAGTTTCTAAAGAAACCAGGGCTGTAGGGCCAGCCTGGCAGGCAGGCTGAGATAATCCCACCTCCAACCTTCAGCGAGCCCAAGGAATAAACACACCAAACAAATCCAAGGACGAGAGAGGAGAGGAGACCAACAGATAACACATAACAATGTTATAGTTTTACAAACAAAACTACCAAACTGCCTACAAAAAGTGAATCTAAATCACTCTTTGGCTCTGAGCTCACCCCTCACAGCACACAACTGTAAGTCAAAGCAAAGCGCTGGAGCCCGGTGAAACATCTGCTGTTGATCTTCTGTCGATAGAAAATATTTTTTTCTCTTTCAACCTAAACACTAGATCGGGAGGTCTGTTACAAACTACAGAGCTGGGCCCATCTAAAAGCATGTCTGAAAACCCCAATCTAGAAACAGATTTGTCTTCTCCCGTTGTCACGCCTCATAACCATAAAAATCAAAGAATCACTGGAAATTCTAAGTGGTGGAACGGTCCTGAGTTTTGCTTGCTCTGAAGCGCAGGTCACTGTCAGGCTGATTGCTCTGGTCAGTTGGAGAAAGGGACAGCAAAGCCACCTGATGGAGGAAACTCAGCCAAGACTGTCCAGGCTTTGATTGGCTTTGCTTGTTTTCTAATAGAGACATGCTCACTGTGACTGCCATCCCACTAGAGAAAAGGCACTCCTAACAACTCAGTCTCTGCTCTTCTTACTGGCAGAGTCAAGTATCTTCTGGCTGGCCTGATGGCTAAGCTCTCTCAAGCCAAGCAGACCACGCTACAAAACCCCAGCAACCATGTTCAGGGAATGTTAAAAATTTGCAATAATAAACACATACTCTAAATAATAGACACAGATACTAGTCAGTCTCAGTGCGGAAACGGTGCTTCTCCCCTTCCCCCTACTTACTGATCTACGCCAGGCTTCCTTATCGCTCTAATAAATGCCAGATTTTATTGACACATTTCGTCTGCTTCTTACCATTGACACCGAAGGCTCTGGAATGTGGGGTCTCTTTGGGAGCCATCATTATCTCTGTGCACATGAGCAGGGAGGGCAAGTTTACTATTCTCTCAGGCTCTTGATTTTGTTTTTTAAACACAGTGCCTTGTCCTCATACTGGGCATCTGTTTTTTGCTCAGACAAGAAGCATTCTTGATTACTCTCCCTCTTTCCCTCCAAGAAATGTACAATGTGCAGATGGTACAAATCTTTTGATCAACCGGTTTCCAAAGAGATACAGATTTGTTCTCCACAATCAGCCAGCCCCACAATAGCTCTTAAGGTTCTTCTTTCCTGGCTTTTAAAATAAAAGTGGGGCGTAAAGGAATGAGGAATTCTCTATGACCATGATGAGAGGGCTTCAATTGGAGGCAGGGTAAAGCCAACAGATAACACATATGATTTTGCAAAGTCACCCTAACGAGATGAACAGACACTGAACCCCGAAGTCCTTGGTTTGAGCACAGAGCCATTAGTCTGTTCCCCTGGGACATGGGAGACGAGTATTATTTGGAGAGGAAATTGAGTCACACTCAACTCTGCTCAGGACTCCCCTCTGCCAGCGTTTGGGGGTGGGAGAGCACACAGGGCACCAAGGATTCAAATCAGAGCTGTGGTCATAGAGCAGGTGCTTTATCTCCTGTACTATCTCTCCACCCTCGTAGTTTTTGAATCTCATGGAAATCTGAATCCTAGAGTCACAACCATATTTACTGAGCAGCTCAAAAAAATCTTACCCATGAGGGAATTATTTATTTTCCAGCTAAAGAAATGAAGTAAAGAGTTTCCCAGTGAGATGGAGACAGGAATGGTTTGAACTTCAAGGTTCTGGAGTTCAATGCCTACTGTACACGCTCCCATGGGGAAAGAGGATGGCCTTCCTTGGAGATCTAGAAAGAAGCATTGCCTGGGCTGCATCTGTGATGCAGGCAGAACATTCGTGTGGGAAGTTACAGCAACATCAGGGGGAAAAAATGATTTCCCCCTTACTGCTGGAGCCCAGAGTCTAATTTCACATCCTTGATGGGATTTAGGAATCAAGTCATTCTCTCCTGACCCCACCATGTCCAACTTTACTGCCAGAAAGTGGAAATACTGTACTCTGTTGTGTACTTGATAGCAGTGTGTCCTCACACTCTAAGAAGAAAGCAGGAAAGAAGACACAGCTGCCCCCACACAGGTAGTAGGCCTGGCCTTGGGCCCAGATCTCTAGAGCCTTTTCAGGATGGAGGTGGACCAAGGCCCTGCTCTGTTGGAAGGCCCAGAGTTCCACCCACACCCAATGTCCGCCATCAAACCAATGTCCCAGCTGAGATGCCATGCTGCTGAATTATCCCAGTTCCACGGCTCCTGGAGCACACGGCCGTGTATGTGGCCATGAGATATTTCAAATGTCACAGTACTGACAGTCCAGTGGGAATACAGCAAATTAGATGGGGAAGTTGCTTGGAAGTCCACTAAGCTAATGAGTGAAAACAGCACAGAAGGCTTTGCTGATACCTAACAACTCAGTAAATACTCAATGCCATTAGTAAAGCCATCCTGAGATATATATTATGACAAGTAACACAAAGTGGATACTTTATGTCCAACAAGGGGATGAAGGTGGGTATCTGGGAATATTGGTGGAGGGAAGGTGACACTGGTGGTGGGATTATGTTGGAACACCAAACACTTGAAATAAATATATTATGAATAACTTTGTAAATCACAGTGTTCAAATACATTAATTCAAACATTTAAAAAAAAGAAAAGAAGAAAGCATTTGGATACAATAGAGCTATACTCCAAGAGCCCAAAAACTTCTTGGAAGGCATGACTTGGAAAATAAGAGCTTTTGGGGGTCATCCAGAGGTCAGCTTCCTGGGCATCTAAGTGTGTGTAAAGTTCCAATGCTGAGATGACGATCCTTCTGATTGCAGAAAGCCCCTGTATGTGATGATTTGTGAAGCCTATGGGAGGCAGTGAAGACTAGGAGTCAGGTAGAAAGCCCAAATAGCAGTTGTAGTCTTGGTGAATCATACTGACTGATGAATACTGGGACAGTCAGTGATATTTTTGACCAGCATGTCCTACTTTAATCCATACCACAGACTTTTTTATTAAACATTTTATTA
>JAJIBD010011209.1:0-60619 GCA_021461705.1 Cryptotis parvus
TTGGTACAGAGGCATGCCATCTCAAAAAACCCTTCTCTACCCTATAAAAGGCATTTCCAGGCAAATCTTGGCTCAAAACATTAGCATATAAAAAGGGCCTAGGTGAGGTGCTGGGAGAAATTGCCTGAGGGCATCTGACCCTCCCTGCTTCCCATAATAGTGGGAGGTCTGAGTTGCAGGGGTGTAAAACTAGGCTGCTTCTTCTCTGGCTCTGTCTTTTGGGCTCTCTTTTGGGGCTCGAACTCTTCTTGGGAGTCTTGTCTTTGTCTTCTCTTTACAGGGTCTTAACACTTTGTGGCCACCATTTTGGCCTACATGTGGCTGGGGTTTAGCCTGGAATCCTAAGCACCGGATTTTTCCTATTGTTGATTTGTATTCCCAAACCTGTGATAAGTAAAGCATTTTAAAACCAGTGCTGGATTCCTGAGTTTTCATCCATTCCCTCTGGCTTCAGAGGTAGAAGTGAACTTGCTTCCCAGCACTGTTAGGAACCCCAGCGGCTTCCCCAACAATATTCCACCTTCATCACAATCCCTGCCCGTTGGATGATAGGCTTAGCTAGCCTTGGGAGCTTTGCTCACAGCTTAATCTGTTTACATGTTCTTAAGCCAAGGTTCATTCTAATGAGATCTCTTTTCTATGTAAACACTGATAGAGGGTGTGGCAGTTACAGAAGTCACCTTGATTCTGAATAACTTCTGACTTATTATACATCTACTTAGACTTCTATGTTATCTAGATTGGGCACTGCTCCTCTTTATACCCACTGCATCCAGCATGGGACAGTTAGAATTTACCAGGAGACTGCCACCCTGGCTACATTGAGACTATTTTTAAGATTATAGGAAGGATCATACCAGTTTGCCCTTAAGCAGGTGAGTGTGACCCTTTCAGTACATGGAGAACAAGATACTCAGAATCACCCTGGTGCAGATAATAAATAAGAAGGACCTTGTGGGTTACCCTCTAGATTACATGAAGCTCATGAAATTAAAATGTATTACTTTTATATCAGCTCTCTCTCTCTCTCTCTCTCTCTCTCTCTCTCTCCAGTGTTTTACATAAGAGGTAATCTCTGAAGAAGGGATTAGTCCTTTGTTTATACCTCTAATAGGGTGTGGCACCACCTTTCTACAAGCTGTTTAAGGTTCTTTGTTGACATGACCCTCCCTGTCAACAGTTAAGGATTACTTTGGTATATATAAGGGGACTGACTCAGGGACTCCCCCTTCTTTGGGTAGAACTCCTCTCTGGTAGGATCCTCTTGGATGGGAGACTTGGGCTCTCATGTATTGTCTAAGTTCTGACCAGAGCTAGAGTTCTTTCATTATACTGGATTGTGGTGGTAGAACTTTTGTACTATTAAAAGCCTTTTGGAACTGCACCAGACTCGTGGGTTTTCATCCGGTTCCCGGCAACCTCAGAGGTAGAAGAGAACTTCTGTCCTGATACTGTTGGGGACCCCAGTGTCTCCCTGACACCTGCCAATAGATGTTAAAACACTGGCACTTTTTGCAGACTCCAACAACTCGTCGGAAAGGCCCTCAGCTGAGCTCAGCAGTCAGGGCTCCACGCAAGCGCTCAGCTGATTCTGAGAGCACTAGCAGAGTCGAGAAAAACAGAAGTTTAAGACCTCTGAGTGGGAGCCGTGAGTCATTTGGGGCCTGGAGAAGGGCTCCACTAATGTATTTCCAAGAAGCTGGCCTGGAACACGCAAAGCTGCCCCCACTCAACACAGACAAGGAAAGAAGTCAAGTGATGAGCAGGGACTATGGGTATTTAAGTGTGACGAGTGGAGGATTCAAATAGCAAAGGCTTAAACAAACAGGCTTGCGCTTCTTGCTCTTGTGGACGTTTGTGGGTAGTCAGCACAGTGGGGTGCATAGCTCTGCACGGTCAGGAGGGTTGGTTTGACTCTTACTCCACCATATACGGGGCAGGGCATCCCTGCTTCATGGTCTAAGATACTGTTGAGTTTTGCCATTCTGATGCCACTGTAACTAACAGGAAGGAAAGAAGGGGAGAAAAGGCAGAACCACTACTCAAGTTCAGAGTGAAGTGTTGTGATCACACAGAACTGAACAGGAGTTTGCGGGTGTCTTTTTTTGTTAGGTGGGCAGTGCCCAGCTGGAGGAGCACAGCTCTCCTACCAGTAGTGAATGTATATGAAAGCCCAGCCCAGCAAGCTCCATAGCTGCCATCAAAATAGCAATATCAGTCACACACTGGCTTCCCGCGTAGCATGCAGTTGAGATTCTTGCTTTTGGAAACGTGGTCCTCTGGCCAGCAGCAGAAACGTGGCATGGGAGCTGTTACATGTGCAAAGAGGGCTCCACACTACTGCCGGTCACCTGTCTGTATTGAATCGGGATTCCCAGCACCAGTGTAGGAAAGGTTATAGACTAGGGGAAACCTGTAGCCCTAGAGAGGGAGTAGAGGGGTGATGGAGAGGTGGTGGGTCTCCTGAGAGTGGGGACCCTGTGTAAGTAGGAGGGGGGGCAGGGATGGTATGGAAGGCTTTCCTCAAGGGGGAAACATTGTCAGCAATGGAGCACAAGGAAGAGGAGAGACGCAGGTAGGACACTTGCAAAGATTCCTTCCAAGGGGAAATCCACTCTTAAAAAAGAATCAGGGAAGAGACCGAAGCCATAGCACAGCCGGGAGGGCGTTTGCCTTGCATGCAGCCACAAGTTTGATCCCCGGCATCCCATGTGGCCCTGAGCATCTTCAGGAGTAATTCCTGAGTGCAAAGCCAGGAGTAACCCCTGAGCAACACTGGCTGTGATTCAAAGATTAAAAAAATCAGGGAAATGCAGAGCCAGTGTCCCTGCATCGTGGACGAGGAAGCACAGAGTCTTGCCTCACCGAAGAGGTCAGCTCTGATTCCCACTTTGGGTGATGAAACAGTGGTTCCAAGATGTTGACTTGCCAATGCCATGCAGCTGAGGATTAACTCAGCTTACAAAAAACACCTTGTAGACATCTGGCTAGGTTCCAAGGCACTATGATATGCATTTTCTAATTGAATTCTTATAATTGCTCTGAAGTAAATGGAAAGTGGTTGCCATTTAAATTGTGTATCTAAGGAATGCAAGACTTCTGATTTGGTCCAATTTTTCCCCCTTCTATTAGGGTTCCTGATTTCACAAAACATGGTGCTCACAAAGGAGAAAGGAGAAAACGGAATTCTGGCAAACAGTAACAGTCTTTCCCTGTGATGGCATAACGGAGACCCTCTATATGACAACATAACAGTATGACAATTTGTATTGTTATGACTTTAATTACAGCAATTGGTTTTGTTCAGGAGAAAAGTCTTATTATGAAAGTAGCTTAGTGGAGTGAGGAGTACAGAAGCCAGATAAGAAAGGGAAAATGAAGTTCTTGTATCAGCACCAAGGGAAGGCATTCTAGGGAACACCATGGAGCATACACTTAGAGCCACACAACCAGAGTCCACTTTGCAGCTCCACTTCTGATTAAAATGATCGGTTTGGACAAATGACTTAACCTCTCTTTGCATCCACTTCCTCACTTTCTAGATTGAGATAAATACTTGTGGGTGAATATTATGAGGATTAAATGAGGGGAAAGCCTTAAGGCAATGAGCTCGATTCTCAGAAGAAAATCAATGTTCAATCACTTGATCACTTGATCACTTGACATCCCATTATTCATCGATTTGCTCAAGCCGGGCGCCAATAACATTTCCATTTGACCCTATCACGTGCCAATGTAACCCAATGGAATTTGCTTGTTTCAGGAATACTTCTTAGGCTTCCCCTCATTCCCGTCTTCAGATCCATAACTGAACTTAACAAAAACTACTTTTATTGAACATTGCTTCAGGAATTCCTGAAGCAAGCAGGAATTCCTGAAGCAATGTTCAATAATAGTAGTTTTTGTAAAGTCCAGCTATGGATCAGAAGAGGGAATGAGGGGAAGTTTAAGAAGTGGGAGACACAAGGGGGTCAGGAAAGAGATGGATATTGTCTATTAGCAGCACTGAGTGTTTGCCAGTTTATGCACTTTTTTTTTTTTTCGCATTTTGGGTCACACCAGGCGATGATCCCGATGCTCACCTGGCTCTGAATTCAGGAATTGTTCCTGGTGGTGCTCGGGGGACTACATGGGATGCCGGGGATCAAGTCCGGGTTGGCTGCATGCAAGACAAACACCCTGGACTATCTCTCCAGCCCAGTTTTTGCACTTTATGTTACCTTTAAATTTCCAAAAGGATGCTTTATTTTCCTCAGACCCACAGTCTTCACACATTATAACTATGAACTTTCTTCCTGACCCTGCTGCTTTTATGACTAGAGTTTTTAGCAATTGTACATTGCTAAAATATCTGTCTTTCTCACATTAATTGGTAACTCTGAATCTAGCAAATGAACACAAACAAATCATGAAAATTGAGAGGAAATGCCACGGAACTTGTATGACCTCATTTATGGGAAGTTTTGGCACAGCTCTTGAAGGTGACAGATGTTCTGCTTCCAGAACCTTTTTGTTCCCCCTGAAAATCTATATTTTCCTTTAGTACATTGATTTCTTGTTATTGAGCGGGAATAGCTATCAAATATCTTTATTTGGGAGCCAAGGGGTGCCAGAAAGTGAGAAGGAAAAATACATCAGTGCTTAGTGGAAAGCTGAATGGCAAGGGTAAAAGGGAATTGGAGAGAAGGCAGTGTTTATCTGGAAAATTATTTGCCATTTCAGCAAAGGATAGAGAGACCTGCTAGGGAAGAAAAGAGAGAGCAAATGGAAAAAAATACACCCCCATCATAAGTAGCCCAGTTGATGGACGGAGAAGCTGCTTTAGGAGCAGAGAAAGCACTTCTCCAGCGGCCAGCTGGCTCCCACCTTCCTCTGGCTGCAAGAACTCAGTGTAACAAATTGCAGAATTGGTGATAACAAACCGGTTGATGCAAACTAAAAACAAATTGAAGGGGGTTTTTTCTTATCCATTTTGGTTAGGGGCTACTGATTTCTCTTTTGAAGCAAAGTTGGAGCCTCACTACCCAACTATAACTGGAAATGGAGCTGACGATGTTCCAAGTAACACTTTCCTCAGCAATAAAAATGACATCTCTGGCGTGTATTTATAGCTTCAAAGGAAGCTCATCTCATTGTCTTATTTTGGCTTATAAATAACCCTATGAGATAAGTGTCATTATTCTCATTTTCTACTTGAGGAACTGAGGTTTAGAGAAGTTAAGAGCAGTTATCCACAGCTGGGCTGTCTTGTGTGACCTTTCTTTGGCTTCTTAAATAAAGGTTAACCTACGGTCACGTTTGCTATGAGGAGTCTTGGGGGGGGGGGAGACAAGGGTAATCCCACTGCTGCCAAGCACCCCCGAGGTTTCAATGTTTTCTTCTTTCTGGTCAGTTCCGTTGTGCCTGTGACTTCTGTAAGACATGGGAACTGTTTGGGGGACCTAAAATGAGAGTGGGCACTAGGTGCAGGACAGAGCGAGCAGTTCAGTCATAGCAGGAGCTAAGCAACAGCTTCAGACTTAGGGGAACCCCTGTGTCTTTGGTGCAGCACACACCCCTACAGCACCCTGTCTAAGCTCCTGTAGAGTCCCTGGGGGCCCTCCTGTGTAACCCATTCCTCAAAAAGTCTCTCTTCTGGCTCGCTGAGACATCCCAGTCAGTGTGGCTAGAACAGCAGGTACTAACTGCAAACCACTTTTCTAGAAAAAATGTCCTGCACAGGAACAAACATCCCCAGACTAGAGTTTTCCTCAGTCACACAAGCTTTGCTCTCCCAAGCTCAACACAAAGCCGCCATCCATTCTTGAAGCTACTTTTCTATTTCTTCCTCCTGTGATCACTGCCTGGCCTGGGAGAATGTCATCTATTGTCGGTGGTGGTCAATAAGTTTAGAGCCATACCAGTGTCCAGAAGAGAGGGATAGGCCCTGCCTTCACATTGCTGGCATCACAGAACAAAGCCATGCCAATTATAGCGACATGGACCATACTTACCAGCTAGCATAGATTTGGCCTGCATTTATTCCAGGCTGCAGCACTTTCAGGCTGTGCCGCCTTGGGGAAACAACTTACCTTCTCTGTGACTCAGTGTGTGCATCTCCTAATAGGGAGGTGATAATATATAAACTCGGGATACTATGTATTCTGTCTCTCTAGTGTTCCTAGTGCACAGAAAAATACTATGTATTCTGTCTCTCTAGTGTTCCTAGTGCACAGAAAAAGCTACATGCATAAGGATTAGATCTAGTAAAACTTTGGGTTGGGAGAGGGGCACACTTGGCAGTACTCAGGGCTTACTCCTGGCTCTGCATTCAGGGATCACTCCTAGCACTGCTCAGGAGGGTCATAGGGGCCTAATGCCGAGCTGGCTGCACGCAAGTCTAGCCCTCTGCCTGCTGTCCTATCTCTCTGGTCCATAGATATACTGATTAGTTTCTCATTGTCTATTTTTGAAGTTACTTGTTTTAAGATAAGTTTTTACATCTAAACTCAGCTGGAATTACCCTGACCCTTCAGATGCAGATAGTGAGCGGTTCAGATGTCCCTTTCTACAGATTATGTGGAAAATACTAATCTAATAATAAGCGGGAAAGCAATAATCTCCCCAAGAGCTCACTGAATTCCTAAAAAGTTATCTTACATTTCTCAGTATCTCAGGGCTACTCTGGGCTCAGTGATCAGGTACCCCTGCTGGTACTCGGTACTCAAGGGACCATATGTGGTGCCTGGGACAGAACCAGGGTTGGCTACATGCAAGGCAGACAATTATATTTCTTGATTAGATCAGGTTCTAATTACCTGCTTTCTTGGAACTATTCTGTTTGTAGATTGTAGATTTTGTTTGCAAATTTTGTTGTTTTATACAATTGAGTGGCAATTGGCTTGAGGCTTGAGTGGAATGGTTTGAGGTTCTTCATGTTCCTGGAGTGAGCAGATGCCCTTGGGCTACACTAGCATGTGACAGGACATATGGAGATGTTACTGGTGCCCGCTGGAGCAAATCGATGATCAATAGGAAGACAAGTGATACAAGTGAAGTGAAGTAAAATTGAGTCCTACAAAGGTTTATCATGTCTATATCCATAAAGGAGCCAGAGAGATAGTGCCGGAGTCAGGGGTCAAGGGACTTGCCTTGAATGTGACCAACACTGGTTCCCTCCCTGAACAGCATGTGCCCCAGCCTCCACCACTGCCAGGAATGATCCCTGAAAACAAGTGTGCAGAGCCGGGGTAGGCCCTGAGCCTTGCCAAGTGTGCCCCCACCAAACCAATCCAAACCAAACAACCGAAAAACCTAGCTAAACCCTAAAAGGTCAACACATTAGTCACAGAAAGATCTTGCTAAAAATGTAAGATTATCCTTTCTAAGGGCTTCATTAAATTATTGGCTGAAGATAAAACTCACCCTTGTTCTGTTTCTAGGGCAGTGGGAAAAAAGGGAGAAGGTGGTTATTAAAAAGCATTATCTTGGTGGGAATGGGGCACTGGTGGAGGGACGGGTGCTGGAAAAATGTATGACTGAAACTCAATCATGAACATCTTTTTAATTGTATTTTGCACGATGGTACAATAAAAACATTTTTTTAAAAATAAAATGATAATACCAGCCTAGAACTGAGCATTGAATATAGGCAAAAAGATACACGTGATAACCTCTAAATGTATGTATGTTGCAGGACACCTAAAAGCCTAGGCCTCTGCATCTGTTCTGGATTGCCTCCTGCAGGTCACTTCATAGATAGGGTGGTAGTCTGAATGTGGCAGTCTTATCTGACCATGTATTCTGTACTGGCTGGTATAAATATTCTCTCATGCTACCACAATCATCGTGGGACTAGCTAGATCTTACCAGCATATTTGCCTGGCCACGTTGGATCTCTAAGTAATTAGACTAGAGAGAACTGATGTTTGCCTCCAAGCAAGCAAGCATGGCTCCCTGATAACTCAAAGGCAACTAAAATACAAAACTACAGTGAAGTAGACCGAGACTCTTGTGAAAATTTGGAGAAATATTTAACTGACATTAGTATTATTAGTCTTTGGTACAGAGACATGCCATCTCAGAAACCCCCTTCTCTACCCTATAAGGGCAATTCCAGGCAGATCTTGGCTCAAGACATTAGGTGAGGTGCTGGGAGAAATTACCTGAGGGCATTTGATCCTTCCTGCCAGGAGAAGTTACATTTAGCTTATAGCTTCTCCCAGCTCTGCTAAGAGGCTTTGAATTAGCTCTGGGTCCTTGTAAACAGCCAGATGGTCTCCCTGAAGTTGCTACATTTCTATAGAGCTATTTTCCTGTTTTCATCTCTAGATAGCCCAGCCCAGAATGGGCTGGGCTGGGGAGTTTTGGGCGGATTTCTAGCTATAAAATAAGCTGCAAGAAGAAAGAAGCTCTTGCTCTCTCTTTTTACCCCTTTTGCCATTTTGGCTTCCCTTGGTGTTTTGCTTCTCCGTCCTCTCCATTCTCTGTTGGGCCTCAACACGTGGTGGCAGCCATCTTGGCCTACACCTGGCTGGGGCCTAGTTGAGAACCCAGAGTCCGGAGGTTTTCCCTGCTCTTGGATTGTATATTGGAACCTGTGATAGTAAAGCCCTTTTAAAACTGCATCGGATTCCTGAGTCTTCATCCATTCCCCGCCGGCTTCGGAGGTAGAAGGGAACTTCGCTTTCTGGCACTGTTGGGGACCCGGTGGCGCTCCCCGACAAATGTATTGCAATCTAAAATGTGTAAGAGAAGATAGAGGGAATGAAAAAGAGAGAGAAAGAGAAAGAGAAAAGAGACAGAGAACCTACCATTGAGGCAGGCTAGGGGAGGGGGAAGGAACTGGGGACATCGGTGGTGGGAAATGGGCACTGGTGGAGGGATGGGTGCTGGAACACTATATGACCGAAACCCAAACATGGACATCTTTGTAATTGTATATCTCACATTGGTATAATAAAATATTTTTAAAAAGAAAAAAAAGCATTATCTTAGTTCTCACAGTAATGCTTTGAGGTAGGTTTTATTCTTCCCATCTTGTCACTAGGAAAAGAGATGCTCAGAAAAGTTAAGGTGTATACCCAAGGCTTTTGAGCTGGAGAAGACAAGAGGCAAGAACATGTAAGCCTGATTCTGAATCGCTCAGTATTTCAACTTTGTTTCACCTGGACCTTAAGAAATTACTTTCCCCAAGGTAGCGGCAGAGAGCAGCGGACAGCTACAACTCGGCTACCAATGTTTCCCTGGACTAAATTTCCCTGTCTTCACCTCTGGTGCCTGACCTGACCTGAGCCCAGCCTTCCAGGGAAGATCTGACCCTCACACAAAGGAGAACTTTCCACTGTATTCTTTACTCTGGATTTCTAGTTATATACCCCATGGGCCTGATTTGGCAATATAAACCCACGTTTAACAGCTGAATCATCCTGAATTTTCAGTTAGTGGAAACCCCTTACACAAAGATCCTGCCTTGAACTTGAGGGGCAGAACCAGAATGAATCACTGTTTCACCTCTTCCTGTGAGAACTCAGACAATTCACTTCTCCTGATAAATTTCCAGTGCCCTTGTTCTAAAGAAGCAGTTCTAAAAATTAACATAATTTACCTAGTATGAGAAGAAGTCAGTGAATGAGTGCCAGCAAGGTCCTAACCCGGTACATGAAATGTCCACGAAGCTCAATAAATATTAGCTGTAGCATTATTGGCGAATGCTCATCCTCTATCTCCAGACAAAATCTGATCTCTCCACTTTATTTACCCGCCTCCATGCATGCACATGTGTTGAGAGTACACAACACACACACACACACACACACACACACACACACACACGGAAAACACTCTTAAATCCAGCAGCCTGGTCTTAGAATTCTGGATTCAATTTTATGACATGCTAGCTGTATGATCTTGGGCCAGATGATTAACCCCTCTTATTCTCAGTTTTCCTCCGTTAAATGGAAACTATAATTCTGAACTCTCTTAGGACGTTTCTTAAAATTTCATGTAAGGGGGCCGGGCGATAGCCTAGCGGGTAGGGCGTTAGCCTTGCACTTGACGGCCCATGCCAGCCGGGTTCGATCCCTGGCATTCCCATATGGTCCCCGAGCACCGCCATGAGTAATTCTTGAGTGCAAAGCCAGGAGAAACCCCTGAGCATTGCCGGGTGTGACCCAAAAAAGAAAAAAAAAATTCATGTAGGACTTCATATTAATCCTGATTTACTGAAAAGTGTAGCATAACTCAGATTAACATTCCAAATGATTTCTCTATGTTCAGCCTCCACGTTTCTCCCCCTTATGTGATATTTTTCTGCACTTGAGTTTTTTTTTTTTTTTTTTTTTTTTTTGCTTTTTGGGTCACACCCGGCGATGCTCAGGGGTTACTCCTGGCTCTGCACTCAAGAATTACTCATGGCGGTGCTCGGGGACCATATGGGATGCCAAGGATCGAACCCTGGCCAGCACAAGCCGGCCATGTGCAAGGCAAACGCCCTACCCGCTGGGCTATCGCTCTGGCCCCTGCACTTGAGTTTTAAGTGAGGCCTAGGAAGTCTTTATACTTCCACTAGGCACAAACTGTTTTCCATTAATAATATTTACACCAATTGGCCACTTTATACACTGTGCTGAGAATAAAGACAGAATCAAGGAAATAGAATTTGCGTGTGTGTACCTTTGCATGTCTTGGTGCCATGACCTAAATACTTAATCTTTAGGTTACTGTCTTGAGACAGTTACACAACTCTTCAAAGGAACCTAGGAAACCGCAAAAGTTCCTGTCACTGAGGAACTTTATCTTTGATGGTTAATTCTCTTTAACGACGTTTCCAGCTGACCCTGTTTTAAACCAAGGAAAGAAAAACATGACCTGAAGCTGAAAAACACAGGATTGAACACCTAACCATTGTGCTGAAGGCTCCGGGCCTGGCAGGGGGTGATTAAGGTACCTCTACTACTCCTAGTATTTTTCAAGAAAGTTATTGCTCTTGGAGAGGTAAAGAAAGCACTGGGGGTGGGAGTAGGGGCGTGTGTCAGCCTTCACGGCTGGGTTGCTGGAGACTACAAGAACCAACTGATAGAGAGACTGTAGAGCAACTTCGCACACATCTGGTTCTCATTCTACTTCCTGGAATATGCTCCCTCCTAGTCAGAGGGCCATCAAGGGAGCGAGGACCCCTCCCTCCCCACCCCAGAAACAGAAGAGATAACAAGGAGCCCAGAAATTCATCCCTGAGGCTTGCTGTTTGGGAACTGAAGACCTTGCCAGATGATTAAAAGCGTTTTAAAAGCGTTTCTACCAATATGGTTTCCAAGGACAAAGACGACCCCCCTGCCCCCCCCACACACACACACACCACTCGCACCTCGCTCGCTCTCCCAGCCCCAAGCCCGGCTGTAACCCCAAGCGGGACACACACACACACACACACACACACACACACACACACACACACACACACACACACACACACACACACACACACACACACACACACACACACACACACACACACACACACACACACACACACACACACACACACACACACACACACACACACACACACACACACACACACACACACACACACACACACACACACATGCCTGACCCCCATGCCTGACTTTCTCCCAGCCCCTTGCCTGGCTGTAACCCCAAGGCAGGCTCAGCCTCCACTAATCTTCACCATAACTGTAACTATTTGGGGGAAGAAGAAAAAAAAGAGAAAAGGAAGAAAAAAGAAAAACAAAAAGGAAGAAGAGAAAACAACACCGCAAACAGAAAATGTGCTCCTTTTCGTTTCAAAGCTGGTCGTTAGGTCCCGGCCCCGCCCAGGCAGCGACTGGAGCGGCGACTTTGCGCCCACACGGCTTTCCCGTGGGCGCGGGTTCTGGGAAGCCTGGGGCTCCTGCCTCCCCGCCTCGGGGAAGCAGAGATGCAGCGGCGCTAATCGGGGCCAGCTGTGGGAGAAGAGGAGGCGTGAAGACAAAGGACGCTGCAAAGGGACTCGAGAAGTCTGGGCCGCCTAAGAGTGCAAGGGGCCACCCGCTCCGAGCGTCTCGGTCTCCCCGCAGGGACAAAATAAATGCATAAATTGTGCACAACCCGGCCAGACCCAGAAATGAGGACACATCGGCAAAGGCCATACCCTTTATTGCAGAGTGGGGACCGAAACCACCCAAAAATAAACGCTCTGGGCGCCCAGCCGGGCGGAGAGAGGCAGCGCGCGCAGGCGCGCGGGGCCCCGTGTCTGCCCTCTAGTAACCCCGCGCGGCGGGCCGGGCGCACTAGGTGAAAGGTAACTCGCAGCCACTGCTCCCGCCGGCCGCAACGCGCGTGCGCCGCCGCCCCGGGCCCCGGCCGGGCTCTGCACCTGGCTCTGCACCTGAGTCAGCCCGGCGGGCTGCAAACGCAGTCTAGGAAAACGGGGACCACTGGGGTTCTCTGTGTGCCCGGCACGGAGCTGGGTGGTTCGTTTCTATAATCCACGAGCCCCTTTAGAAAAAGGCAGTGTGGTGTCTCACTAAGAGGAAACTGAGGCTCAGCGTGATCAATGCTACTTTGCTAAACGTCGTCTAATTCATAAAGGACAGTTTCCACACCTGGTTCCAGCCATCTCTTTGGGGATTATTCTATTTCATTTTTCCCTCTTGGCGGTTTATTGTGGTTTTGTTTGGATTTTCTTGGTTATTTATTTATCTTGGGGTTCTCTTTTGTTCTGGTGCTAATAAAGGACATATGTAGCACATTTTGCAAGGCATCCTCAAAGGCATTTGCACAGTTTTTAGTTTGTATTGTTTGGGGGTTAGAGGCACTCCCAGCAGTGACCAAGGCTTTCTCCTGACTGTGTGCTCAGGGATCACTCCCTGCAGGACCATATGCGGTGCCAGGGATGAGCATATAAAACAGAGTTCACCTGGAGCCGAGCGATAGCCCAGCGGGTAGGGCGTTGGCCTTGCATGCGGCCGGCCCATGCTGGCCGGGTTCGATCCCGGCATCCCATATGGTCCCCGAGCACCGCCAGGTGTAATTCCTGAGTGCAGAGCCAGGAGTAACCCCTGAGCATCGCTTTTGGGTGTGACCCAAAAAGCAAAAAAAAACAAAAACAAAAACAAACAAACAAAAAACCAGAGTTCACCTAGTGCACAGCAAGTGCTTGACCCACTGTCCTGCCTTTTGTAATTTTCCCTCCTTGTAGAAACCTATGTGGTCGTTGCTATTTCACCATTGGCAGAGCGCAAGCATGCACACACACACACACACACACACACACACGCAAGCACACATACACACAGACTTGTTCTGGAACCAGAAGGAAACTAGCCTGCTTTTTTTGTTCCCCCATTTTAGAGAAATAAAAAGTCAAAATTTAAGGGGAAGTTTCTCTACCCTCATCCCTCAGACTAAGGGAAAATGAACACTTCAAACCTCAGGCCAGACCATGAGAAAGACAAAGATGTTCCTATCTGTGGCGGGGTTTCCCTTGATTGCAGATTCCCAACACAGAATGACAAAGTCAAGTGCCCAGCCCTTCTAAGCACTAGTTGGGTTGTGAGCTCATTGAGAGGACCCGGGCGCGCTGTTCATTGTTAGCTGAACCTGGCATTTGCTGGCTGAGCCTCTGACTCAGTGATCATATTTTCAACCCAGACTACCCTGGCGGGAAGCTACATCTGTGACTGCTTTGCCCGGGGAGGTTTCTTGCATCCAATCCCCTGCCCATTATTTTTGCAGGGGCAGGGTGTCGGGAGGGACTGGGAGCAGATGGAGCACATCTGGCTGTGTCCAAGCTCACTCTTGGCTCAGTGCTCAGGGATCCTCCTATCTGGGCTGGGAGGACCATATGTGGGGCCAGGGATTGAACCCAGACCTGCTGTGTGCAAAGGCAAGCACCCGACCCCCTGTACTATCACTCCAGCCCCTCCATGCACGTTCCTAGCACCCGGAGCTTCAGAGGGCAGGAACATCTTGCTTCCCTGAAAATTCCAGAGTCCTAGACATCCGGGAGCTCATCCATAACTATGCCGTAGGATTTCCTGTGAGGCAAGCGGCGCCTGGCTGAGCAGGGCAGGGGACAAGACCTCGCTCCTTCCACCAGCCCCTCAGGGCCCCCGCTGTCTCTCCAAGGCACAAAAACAAAAGGCAGCTTTGGTCCGCCTCTCAAGCGGCCTTGGAGACAGGCAAACCAAAGGGAAATGCGAGGGAAGTGGAAAAAGCTGCAGCGCAGCTCCTCTCTCACGCTTATTTCTTTCCAAAATCCCCCTCCTTTAAATCTCCAGACAGACACACTAGAACTCACTATAAAATAATCAGATAGATACATCATATATTATTAGTATCCGTAGGACAAGCCATAAAGTGTAATAGAAGAGAGATTGGGAAATACAGGGACATAGACAAAGAGATATATAAGTAAAATGCGCCTGCAATGGGGGCAGGCAGGGTTTGGATGGGTATCACTGTATCACTGTCTTCCCCTTCATCATCGATTTGCTCTAGCAGGCACCAGTAACATCTCCATATGTCCTGTCTCATGCAAGTAGAGCCCAAGGGCACCTGCTTGCTCCAGGAACATAAAGAGCCTCAAACCATTCCATCAGGTCATGGGAATGAGGTCTATAATTGTTACTGGTATCTGGCATATCAAATACGACACGGGTAGCTTGCCAGGCTCTGCCGTGCGGGTAGCATACTCTTGTAGTCATCTCAAAATCCAGCATTTAATGATGAACCGCATGGCCGCTTGCGAGCCGGGCTGTGATAGGCTGGTCTGCTGGGTGGAGTGTGGGTGGTGAGTTTGGGTGGGTGTGTTTGGGAATTGGGCGGTGGGAATTGGCACTGGTGGAGGGATAGATTCTGGAACACTATTGTAGAGACCCAGTCATGAACATCCTTTTAATTCTATGTCTCACATGGCATAATAAGGATTGGGGAAGATGAAGGAGAGATGGAGAGAGACAGAGAGAAAGGAAGCGAAGGAAGAAATGCCTGCTCTGGAGCTGGGAAAGGGGGAATGTGGGGACATTGGTGGTGGGAATGGGGGCTCTGGTGAAGGACGGGTGCTGGAACAATATATGACTGAGACCCAATTATGAACATCTTTGTAATGTTGTTCTCATGGTGGTATAATAAAAAAATTAAAAAAAATAAATGTCCAGACAGAGATTGGGAACGTCACAGTCTTATGCTCCCAAGCGATGCCACTGCTCAGGCTGATAAAGACAAAGGTCGTGACGGGACTGTCTTTTGCCCTAAGGTAACCCTGCCCTCGCTGCCTCCCTGAGGTTACCCGAAGAGATCATGTGCCGCCTGGTGCTGTCAAGATGCCACCGTGAACTTCTCCACTGACGCTGCTGTTGGCAGGAAGGCAGCGACTTGGCGTCTGACATCATCATCTTGTTGAGTCTCAGCTGAGAACTTTGCCCAAACAGGGACCATGGAGCCACACTTTCATTTTAATTCCCCTGGGTCCTGTGTGGGAGGGCTGCTATCCCCCATTTGGGAGGGTTAGACCTGAGGCTCGGCAGATTGTAAGTGATTTTCCTACATCACACAGCCAGTGCAACCCAGATCTTTCCTTGCTCTGTGTATTTGGATCCAACAGACCACCACCACCCCTACCGTCACAACGAACAGGTACCTGGCACCAGTTCAGAAAATTGGTCTCTGCTGGTCTCTTTCTTCCCTAGTTCAGTTTTACAAACAGAATTAAATGAAGCAGGTGAAATTTCCTGGTCGACACACAGCTTAAAAGAGAAATGAGAAGTTAAGAACTAGATGAGATAGGGCCAGAGTCATATTACAGTGGGGAGGGCGTTTGCCTTGCACAAGGTGGACCAGAGTTCAATCCCCATCATCCCATATGGTCCGCTGAGCACCGCCAGGAGTAATTCCTGAGTGCAGAGCCTGGACCATGGCCAGGTGTGGTCCAAAAAAAAGCAACAACAACAACAACAACAACAAAATGAGATGAATCATCTAGAACTGTGCCTTGTACCTAGTAGATATTCAACAAACATTTTCCATATAAATTAATCACTTGATCACTTGATCCTTGATCACTTGATCCCGTTATTCGTCAATTTGCTTGAGTGGACACCAGTAACGTTTTCATTTGACCCTATCACATGCCAGTGTAGCCCAATGGCATCTGCTTGCTTCAGGAATACTAAGAGCCTCAAACCGTTCGTTCAGGGTCTTGATGAAGTCTGACCATCTTGTAGGTCAGCAGACACGTGATCTTTTGATCACCGGGCTGCCCACATTGAATTAATAAAGGGGAAAATTGAATCAAAGTAAAAGTAATAGAAGAATTTTAATGTGAGAAGCAAATATTCTAGGAAAAAATTTTCTAGCTTGAAATTCACAGATACATTTTAGAGTCCTGTTAAAATTTTACTTCTTTTCTGTTTTGTTTTGGGACCATACCTGGCTGTGCTCAGGGTTTATACTTGGCTTTGTACTCAGGGATCCAGGGATCCTGCTGGACTTGAGGGCACCAAATGGGGGGGGGAGAGCACTGGGGGGGGAGATTCAACCTAGGTCAGCTACAAACAAGGAGAGCACCTTTCTTACTGTACTGCTTTTCCAACCACTTCCTGTTGAATTTTTTTTCTTTTTGGGTCACACCCAGCAATGCTCAGGGGTTTCTCCTGGCTCTGCACTCAGGAATTACTCCTGGCGGTGCTCAGGGGACCATATGGGATGCCGGCCGAGTGCAAGGGTAAACGCCCTACACGCTGATAGTCATCACTCCAGCCCCCTTGTTGAAATTTTTAATTCTTTATTTTAAATTAGTGACAAAAGGTTCACTGAAGGTCACAAGCAGAGATATATGGAAGTAGACTCAGAGACAGCCAAGTCCTGCCCCACAACCCATTTCCTGTTAAATCACCTCTGTGTGTCTTCATGGGTAAAACTGATGGGGTTATGCTCAATAGGAAAGGCTTTGGGCATCACTCAGGGACCCTCTGTGTGTCTTCATGGGTGAAACTGATGGTAATGGTTGTTCTCAATAGGAAAGGCTTTTGGCATCATTCAGGAAAATAAACTTCCTCCTACAGCACTCAGTATGTGACGTGCTTCCTCAGTCCCTGGTCGGGAAACATGAAATTCGGAGACAAAGGTCCCAGGTTTGAGTCTCTGCCTTTGCCAGAACATTACTTCAACACATTGTTTAACCTCAGTAAATCTTGTATATTTTCCCCATCTGTAAACTGGGTGTGAAATTCACTATCACTATCTTCCCTTTCATCATCTATTGGCTCGAGCGGGCACCAGTAATATCTCCATATGTCCTGTCTCATGCTAGTAGAGCCCAAGGGCATCTGCTTGCTCCAGGAACATAAAGAGCCTCAAACCATTATATTAGGTCATGGCAATGTCCTAACAAAATTATTACTGGTATTTAGCATATCAAATACAACACGGGCAGCTTGCCAGGGTTGCCGTGAGGGTGGCATACTCTTGTAGTCACCTCTAAATACAGCATTTATTGATGAACTGGGCTGCTGCAAGCAGCTGAACAAGCCAGGCTGTAATAGGTTCGTCTGCTGGGTGGAGTTCTGTCGAGAGGGAAGTCTGGATGTGGAAAATGGAGGCCCTCATGGAGTGGGGGGGGTTGTCTGGCTTGCTGCAAGGCTCTGCTGGGGTGGCGGGCCAGGGCTAGAACCTGCCATCCCTCCCGGGAGCCAGGTGAGCGACTGGGCACAGGGAGAGCAAGTAGCAGCTCTGCCCCATGCCTGTGAGTCTCTGGATCAGCATACCTGGGTAGGATTGAAAAAAAAAACCTACTGCAGGGGTGGGTGTCAATGATCCTGGCTGTGATAGGCTCCGTCTGCTGGGTGGAGTTCTGACGAGGGGAAGTCCGGATGTTGAAAATGGTGGTCCTCATGGAGTCAGGGGGGTCGTCTGGCTTGTTGCAAGTCTCTGCTGGGGTGGCAGGCCAGAAGTACGGAATAGTTTCTGGCAAATCCTCTGGTTTATAATAGCGCTGAGTATATGTTAAATCAATAATCAGTCCAAGTTCTTCATTCTGTTCTTGAATTTTGTTAAAAATATCCAAGGGAGAAAAACATTCTTCTGGAGTGAGTTTCTCTTGAAAGCTCTTTTTCAAAGGAACTTTGAAAGCAATGAAAAGTTCCAGGCATCCATGTCCAACTGGGAGATAGTCTGTCCACCTCTCGGGAACGTGGTTTCCGCCCTTCTTTTTAGCTGGGGACGTCCCCCAAAAAGCCACTTCCATGACCCTGTGGGAATGATGCCAATGGCTCATGTGGGCCCCGAAATTACAGCACCCAATAATTTTAAGGATAATATATATTCAATATTTTAGTATCAGAACATTATAAAGGGAAGGGTAGATAAGGAGCAAAGGGCATACATTTCATTCCTAGAGAATATAGGGAGTGTCATGTCAGACATGCTTCAGCCAGACCTCTCCAGACAGGGCAATAGAGAACTGTACACTTGAGACTTAAGAGGGATTCCAGCCTGTAGGGAGGAGGAGGAGGAGGAGGAGGAGGAAGAGAAGGAGGAGGAGGAAGAGGAGGAGGAAGAAGAAGGAGTATGAGGATGAGGAGGAGAAAGAGAAGTAAGAGGAGGAGGAGGAGGAAGAGGAGAAGAAGGAGTATGAGGATGAGGAGGAGAAAGAGAAGAGGAGGAGGAGGAGGAAGAGGAGAAGAAGGAGTATGAGGATGAGGAGGAGAAAGAGAAGTAAGAGGAGGAGGAGGAGGAAGAGGAGGAGGAGGAAGAGGAGAAGAAGGAGTATGGAGGATGAGGAGGAGAAAGAGAAGTAAGAGGAGGAGGAGGAGGAAGAGGAGGAGGAGGAAGAGGAGAAGAAGGAGTATGAGGATGAGGAGGAGAAAGAGAAGTAAGAGGAGGAGGAGGAGGAAGAGGAGGAGGAGGAGAAGGAAGAGAGAAGGAGGAGGAGAAAGAGGAGAAGGAAGAGGAGGAAGAGGAGGAAGAGGAGGAGGAGGAAGAAGGAAGGGAAGAGGAGGAGGAAGAGGAGGAGTAGGAGAAGGAGGAGGAGGAGAAGGGAAAGAAGAAGGAGGAGGAAGAGGAGGAGTAGGAGAAGGAGGAGGAGGAGGAAGAGGAGGAGAAGGAGGAGGAGGACGAAATGGAGGAGGAAGAGGAGGAGGAGGAGGAAGAGAAGGAGGAGGAGGAAGAGAAGGAGGAGGAGGAGGAGAAAGAAGAGAAGGAGTAGAAGGAAGAGAAGGAGGAGGAAGAGGAGGAGGAATAGAAGGAAGAGAAGAAGGAGGAGGAGGAGGAGAAGGAGGAGAAAGAAGAGAAGGAGTAGAAGGAAGAGAAGGAGTAGAAGGAAGAGAAGGAGGAGGAGGAGGAAGGAGGAGGAGAAGGAGGAGGAGGAGAAGGAGGAGAAGGAGGAGGAGGAGGAAGAGGAGGAGAAGTAGGAGGAGGAGGAAGAGGAGGAGGAGGAGAGGAGGAAGAGGAGGAGCAGGAAGAGAAGGAGGAGGAGGAAGAGAAGGAGAAGGAGGAAGAGATGGAGGAGGAGGAAGAGGAGGAGGAGGAGGAAGAAGAGGAGGAGGAAGAAGAGGAGGAGGAGAAGAGAAGGAGGAGGAAGAGGAGGAGGAGGAAGAGGAGGAGGAGGAAGAGGAGGACAAGGAGGAGGATGGTCTTTGCCCAGGCACAGGCAGGAGCTAGACACATGCATTGGATTGTCGACTTCTTTCCTATTTAGGCATCAGATATTGACGTGTTGCATGAATCTGGTGGCCGCCCAAAGAAGAAGCGTCCCCAAAGCAGCTGGACGGGGTGAGAACACTGTGTGCTCAGAGCCACTGCCATGTCTCCGCCTGTGCTCTCGACAGCCAGCATTTCCTGGGTCTTTGCTGGATGCCGAATTCTTCAGGCAGGTCTGATAAAAATAGAGGCTCTGTAAACACAGAATGACCTGAGGTTTAAGAGGTGAGAAGCCTCTCACAGGGTGGGAAGCGTCTCTTGCCCCAATAAAGGGAACCTTGGCGGGGTGTGAAGTGTGGAGCCAATTTTGACCACATGGGGAAAACTTCAAATGGATTTGCACCTTTCGACAAAACACAAGTAAAATCCTGCTGTGGCCAAACCAAATATTGTCTTTGATTTACCCAGAGATTTCAGAGGGCTGGAAAGAAAAGAAGCACAAGGAAATACTCATCTTGTCTTGGAAGGAAAGGAACATCAGACTTCCCCAGAGACGCTTTGGCTTGTCTGCCAGCTCTGTGGCTATTCTGTTTCCTTCTATGCCAGTTTCTTTGTCAATAACATAAAGATTCTTGCCCAAACTCATGCCAGTGTGTCACTTGCATAAGACGATGAAGGTAAAGCATCCACCAGGATACCAGAAGCGTTATAAACTCTGGGGCAATAACAGCCCCTTCCTCACCAGTCAGGGTCAGGGGGCTGAGCTCCTTCATTCGTCTTCAGTGATGCAGCCCCCTTTAAAACTATAGGCCCCAAAAAAAACAAAAAAAACAAAAAAACAAAATAAAACTATAGGCCCAAGAAAGTCTCGAAAACACCCTCTTAGACCCAGAAATGTCTGCTTTCTTCCTTCTTAGCTACAGAAAACGTATGTAAGTGTTGGCTCTGGGGAACAAAGCAACTCTGTTAATTAAACATAACTCTATCTGAAGACTATAATTACTCTCCCATGTAGATGTCTTGCCCTGAGACTTCCCGGCTCCCAGGGGTACCTGTCAAAGCTTGACTTCCTTAGGGTAGAGATACAGATGGACTGGGATCTTAAAATCCATCCACAGAGGACACATTCTGCTCCCCTAGGAAAGTTGCTGTAAATAATTAGTGCGAGCCTCGCTTGTTTTCTTTGCCATTTGGCAATTCCAAGGACAACAATACAGAGGAAAGCCAAGTCTCAGAGGCATTTCCTGAATAATCCAAAGTGCTCATGTGTCACGGAATTTCCCCCCACAGTATCTCAGCCTAATGCAATCTTCTCCTTGTCCTACTTCATACTTGAATGCACTGTAGGAAGTACAGAGAAACATTTTATTCCCCCATCTATCACTGAGGACAGCTGTTAAGGCTATTTTCTTCGTGTGGGGTACCTGCTGATACTCAGGTAACTTCTGGCTCTGCACTCAGGAATCACTCCTGGCAGGGCTTAGGGGCATACTGGATGCCAGGGAAGGAACCTGGGTCAGCTGCATACAAGGCAAGAGCCCTAGCTGCGGTACTATCTCTCTGGCACTAGATTTTTCTCCTTTTTTAATTTTTGGGCCACAGCCAGCATTGCTCAGCGCTTACTCCTGGCGGACTCATATGACTGTATGTGGTGCAGGGTATCAAACCCCAGTCGGCTACATGCAAGGCATATGTCCCTACGTCTGTACTATTGCTGCAGCTCCAGGTTAAGGCATTTTTTAAGGAAACAGAAAGTTTAATATTCCTTTTGGGGATCAACAATGAGTTATTTTATGGGGGACGAGGGGTGGCTCCCAAGGAATGTTCAGGGATCCGAATCGGGGGTCATTTTCGTGATTCTTGACGAAATGAGGATCTTTCAATGGCGGTGCTTGGTAATGCTGCTCCCAGTGAGGCTGAGGAAGGAGGCAGTGTTGCTGGGGTCTGTGTCCTCACCACAGAGAGTAATTGGGAAAGAACAGAAGTTTAGGGTCCTAACGCTGACCCTACCACTAGGGACTTAGGTAAATCATTTCTCTCCTGTGAACTTCACTTTCCAGACCTTTAAACTTTGACTTTTGTTCAAAAAAGAGCCTTGACTTCGTTTCTATCAGTCATCTCTGGTGAGTGATTGGAATGAAGCAACCTGCCCAAAAAGCAGGAGGATTTTTGAAAGTAGACGCAAAATATTGTTGAGAAACCTCAGAAAAGAAAAAAATCTGTCATCAAAATCAACACAGAAGTATCAATCACAAACAAACCAATAGCAAAGCCCAATTCAGAAAAATAGATTCTTGAGGGTATTGGAAATATTTAGTTCTGTATCAGAATTTCTTTACCAAAAACTAAAAGACTTTTTAAAGGCCAACTTTATTTATATGTATTTTACTATGCATGTGGTGTATGTGTTAGAGGAAACCATCACATTTTATTGAAAGATAAAACCAATTAGAATAAATAGGGAATTTGCCTGCTTATCTTTCTGCATGTATATGTGTATTAGCAAAGGAAAGAAAAGGAACCTTTGAATAAATGAGAGGAACAATAAATAGATGTGTGAATTAACCATTTTTGTTTGTTAGTTTTTTGGGTCACACCCAGCGATGCTCAGGGGGTTACTCCTGGCTCTACACTCAGGTATTTCTCCTAGTGGTGCTGGGGGACCATATGGGATGCCGGGGGATCGAACCTGGGTTAGCCCTATGCAAGGCAAACACTGTACCCACTGCACTATTGCTCTGGCCCCTGAATTAACATTTTATGCTAATAAAACAAGGAAATGGTTGGTGTGACGGACACTGTTGATATCTTCTTGGTATCTGACTTCTCCAGCTGTTGTGTTCAACCCTAAACATTCACAAAAGCATCAGCCTCTAGAAATGTGCTTCTTCAGCCGAAGCCTGCAACCCCAAGCTAAGTTTGTTAAAATATTTAGCATCTCACTTAGGCTACAAACATCCATGCGGTGCGATTTATACTCCTGAGTTCCCTTCAGTCAGGCCAAGACTTGACTTGCCCTGAAGAAATAGCATTACTGAATGCTGGGCCTTCATTCCTTTCCTGGTTGTACTCGTAAGTATGCCTTCAAAACAGCGAGGTTGTTTGGGAGAAACACCTAGTATAGACCTTCCAGAGAATAAACTAGCACTTTATAAAATGCCTGTATCATAATATACATAAGCCCTACTGGACATGGTGTACTATACAAACCTCTGCCTCAGGCTCTGCTTCTAGGACAGCTGATCTGGGATTATGCTGTACTTGCCAGAGAGCTAGTACAGAGGTTAAGACATAATAGCTTGCATGTGTCTGATTCCGGTCCTAGGGACCACCACCACATTGGACTCCTGCATCTGTTGGGCTCCTTCAGCCCTGCTGGGAGTCTCCTCCAGCCCTGACCAAAAGGATGAGCTGTCAATGTGTAAAAGAAGAGAGAGAGAGATACAGAGACAGAGACAGAGGGAGAAAGAGAGGAAAATAAAAGTGTCTGCTAAAGAGGTAGGCTGGGAGGGAATGCAGGGACATTGGTGGTGGTAATGGGGCACTAGTGGAGGGACGGGTGCTGGAACACTGTATGACAGAACCAATTATGAACACATTTGTATATGTATATCTCACGGTGGTATAATAAAAAATTTTAGAAGGATGTCCTGTTATTATAGATGGCCAATAAGGAAACCTGATGGCATTTATTTCATTATTTCATTTACTCCATTGATCACTTGATCACTTGATCACTTGATCACTTGAATCCCATTATTCATCGATTTGCTCGAGCAGGCGCCAGTAACATTTCCATTGGACCCTATCACGTGCCAATGTAGCCCAATGGCATCTGGTTGATTCAGGAATATCAAGAGCCTCAAACTGTTCCTTCAGGGTCTTGACAAGGAAGTCTGACCATCTTGTAGGTGGGCGGTCACGTGATCTTTTGATATCCCATGGGATCCCATCGGTAATGGCTCTAGTCCAGCGGTCGTCTCCAAATCGCATTACATGTCCAGCCCATCTGATTTTCGATGCCTTGGCAAACGAGACAGCGTCCCTGATTCTGGAATAGCGACGGAGGTCAGAACTCCAGATTCATTCTCTCACTTGAGTAAGGTGTGATATTCCAAGCATAGCTCTTTCGATTTGTCTCTGGGAGACCCGAATAGCATTCTCATCCTGCTTTCGTAGGGCCCAGGTCTCTGAGGCATATGTTAATGCAGAGAACGGTGGAGTCAAAGAGATGTGCCCAGAGCCGGAGGTTCTTTGTCCTTTTAGCTATTTCTTCGATGCCTTTGAAGGCATTCCATGCCACTCTCTTCCTTGCGCAGCTCAGGTTGTAGGTCATTCATCATGTTGACTTCTCAACCTAGGTACACATAACTGCTGCATTCAGAGATGCCTGTTCTATTGAGAGTGAATGGGGCCTCTGGAATTAGTTCATTTTTCATAAACATAGTTTTCTTTAGATTCAGCTGTAGACCTATGGAGCCGGAGTGATAGCCCAGCGGGTAGGGAGTTTGCCTTGCATGCAGCCGGCCTATACCAGCCCGGGTTCGATCCCCAGCATCCCATATGGTCCCCGAGCACCGCCAGGAGTAATTCCTGAGTGCAGAGCCAGGAGTAACCCCTGAGCATCGTCAGGTGCAACCCAAAAAAGCAAAAAAAAAAAGAGTTATAAATAATGTTCTTTTTTATCAGATAAATAATGTTCTTTGAATCAGTTACTATTTCAGATACTGGAGATACAATGGGAAAGAAATATATTATCTCAAAATAAATAAGAAACCCCATTTATTTTATATCTGGGAGGTATATCATGATAAATAAAGATCATTATACCATGTTGAATGAAGCATCTGAGAAGGAAGACAAACATGGAATTATTTCACTGTCTATGGTATAAGAAGACGAGGCAATGCCAAGGTGTCAAGAGTAGGGAACACAGAGCATAGGGAGAAAAAGGAACTGAACTGAATGGGAAGAAATAAGAAGAGGCAGACTGTGGCAATAGAAACGGGGCCTCAGACACACTGGCAGTGTAGAGGTGTTGAACCATCGAGCCAACAACACTGAAAATGGAGACCCAAACTGTAATAACCAAACTTGATACTGTCAAGGAGACAGGCTGGGTGAATGTCAAGAGGGAGACTGGGAATACTGGTGGAGGAAATTTGACACTGGGGTAATGGGATAGGTGTTGGAAATTGTAGACCTGAAACTCAACTATGAATAACTTTGAAAATCACAGTGCCCCAATAACATTTTAAATAATATATTTAGGATTATCATATTAAGAATGCACATATTCATACACAAGCTCCTATGCCACACAATCTCTGTAAGAATACACAAGAAATTGTTAACAATGTTGTTTCTGTAAAGAGGAATTAGGTGTCTGAATTACTTTTCATTCATTATGAACTTTTGTAAATATATCCATGCATTATTCAATAAATCAATTATAAAATGATTATACCTTGTATAGAAACCTTATAATATATAAAAAATAAAATCACTTATAATCCCACCTCTAAGATATATCATTGTTTATATTCTGGTATATTTCTTTTCCATTTTCTTTCTATTAGAAAATATCAATTTCTTCTTATAAATTGGATTATAGTATACAGTAGGCAATCACTGTATCACTGTCTTCCCGTTTTTCATTGATTTGCTTGAGCAGGCACCAGTAACATCCTCATACGCCCTGTCACAAGCAAGTGTAACCTAAGGGCATCTGCTTGCTCCAGAGACAGGAAGAGCCTCAAAAAATTCTTCATGTCATGGAACTGAGGTCCATAATCGTTACTAGTTTTTGGCATAACAAATAAAACATAATAGTTCACGAGTAGCTTGCCAGGCTGTACAGGCTCTACAGTAGGCAATACTCTGAATTTTTACTTACCGTATATCTTATGTAACTTTCTATACCAATCATTATTATTCTAAAACATTACTTAAGGATCAGAGAGTTAAGTTACTTGAATTGCAGGTGTGGTCAAACCAGTTCAATCCCCAGCACTGCATGTGGTTCCCCTGGCACTGCCAAAAGTGATCCTTGAGCACAGAGCTACGAGTCAGCCCTGAGCACTGTGGAAAAGGGCCCAACACCCCCACTCCAATTACTTGAAATACTGTCTAAATGAAAAGAATTTAAATTAAAATTCTAATTGTTGGTCATTGACATTGCCCTCATATATTGCTATTATACAATGACTATAGACTATGGTGAATATCTGTCTCTATCATTCTCTGGAAATAGGTTTCCAGATATATATTACTAGTCAAAGAAAGTGGATATTTTAAAAAACAATGAAATCCTCAGTTGACTTTCCCACACTTTGTATCTATTTACAGTTCCCTCACAGCATATATGATTCTTAATGAGCCCTCACCAGCAGTGACTACAATTGGTCCTTGGCATTTTGGGGTTTATCAGTCTCACATTTCTACTCTTCAGAAATTTCTCAGAAGATGCAGGACATGTAGTAATTGTAAACGGTTGAAATGGATCGGGAAAGTGTCAGACATGGCTAAGAATATCACTTAGCAACACTAAGTCTAGCTGACAACATGCTGTCTCCAGTGAGAGCAGGTATTAGCAGCTGGTCTCCTGACTTCATCTTGCAGTGTGGCCACTTCTCATCTTTGCCCCCCATTGCTCAGTATATTCAGTATCTGGCAGTAGCGGTGACTAGTCACCATTGCTTTCACTGAGTTTGTAGGCAGTCTGGTCATCTCATGGCTTTACTTTAGTAAAGAGAACATGCTATCAAGTTTATTTCTATGTCAGAAGTCATGCTTAAAACCTTTATCAAGCGCCAAAGTGATAATACTTTTGCCCTGCACATGGCCAACCCAGGTTCGATCCTTGACATCCCATGGACCCCCTGAGCAAGCCAAGAGTAATTCCTGAGTGCAGAGCGAGGAGTAACCCTTGAGCATCACCAGGTATAAATCGAAAAGCAAAACAAAACAAAAAACACCTTTACTGATGACTTTCATTTAATATTTATAGAGTTGATTAAGAAGAGTCTTGCTATATTTATCAATTTATAAGTTAATACTCAAGATAGTTTCTGGGAGAAATTCTATGCCAAAGCAAAATAGGACTAGATGGAATCTTCAGATTCTTAAGATATCTGGGGGTTTCTGTTATTCCAAATGAAATGGAATTTCAGTATCTGCTTTTGTTGTACATAGAATCTATCCCAGAAAGTGCTTCTAATGTCTTCGTCCTGGGTTTCCCAGAGTATGTGGTGTGACTGTTTGTGACCTTTATGAACAAGCTCTAAATTATTCTAATAAATACAAAATCCAGTCTCGAAGGTTCAGGTTCTAGTTCTGATTCTGGCCCTGACTAGCTGGGTGTCTATAGGCAACTCACTCTCTGAGTTTCAAGTTACTCATATTTAGAAGTAAAGTTTATTCTCAAACAATAGTTCACAGTCTGCAATCCCATAACCTTACTGAAGTTTTGAAAAGTAGTAATGAAGAATCATAAATGAAAGTATTTCTAATATTTTATTAGAAATCAATATCACATAAAAACTCATTAGCTACAACAAAGGGGGCATCCTTTTCTTTATTTGGAATGTGTCAATTGGGAATGCTCACTACTCTATGAGCTAAGAATTACTGCTATCATTGATTTACATATCAGGAAACTGAGGCACAGAACATTAGCAAATTTGCTCAAGGTTATATATAGCTATGGTGGAGGAATGGGTCAAACCCACATAATTTAATTCTAGGAACAATAGCCACAATGCCCACGGCTAATTCTCACTAGCTCATACTAACTGGAATTAGGGAGTTGGAAATTCTGTAGTAATGTATCCTCAATGAAAATGAAAACAGTAAGCATTAATAAATAAAAGCAAAATACAGTGTGTTTGGTATGCAAATGTCCAGATCAGGTCTCTAGAAAGGTAGCACTTTGAGGTGTGATGGGGACAAGGCTTGGTAGTTAAGGGCATATCCCTGGCATATTCCAGGACTGAGTTAGAACCGCAGCACCACATGGCTTTAGCCCCACCAGGTGTATCCCAAGTACTGCCAGGGATTAATCAAGTGACCCCTAGCACTGCTGGCCTGAGCAGCACCAGGTCACCAAGTCCAAGCATCGAGCTCAGGGGTAGACCCAGAACCCCTTGAGCTCTTAGCTTGGGAGTGACTGCACCAAAGAACAGAGAAACACTTCAAAGTATTATAAAAACAAACCAAAAAAGGGAAGTATTTGGGTAGCCTGCGATTAGATGATACTCAAATTCCCTTCTAGTTCTAATGTTCCATAAGATTTAGGGAAGAAATATGGATATTAAAGAAAAATGCATGAAACATTACTCAGAGTGGTGCATTTATATTTTAAGAATAATCAGAACACTATTTCTTTGTTAAATGGTGCAAACAAATTTAATTTTAAAAACCGATACTCAAATGAGAGTTAGTGAACTTGACGATTGAGAAGTTTTAAAGTCAAAAGCAGAATTGCCTTAGAAATGTAATTTCATGGTTGATTCTTTAATACATTAGTACTGTAATGGGGGATAATCGCACCAAGTTCTTACCTAGTGCCTGTCAAAAACATCTGAACTGCTTTATAAACATCCCCTCATTCCTCGGAGCAGAGCTGCAAGTTTGTTCACCAGGACAGATACTGTCAACTTGGTTTATTTACTACACTAGATCTTAGACAAAAGGCCAAGAAGTGATAACTTGGTTTATTTAATAGCAAGAGAGAAAAAAAAATTAGAGCAAGGGCATAAATTGTCTAATTATCTCTCTGTCACTTTTAAAATAGAGCTTCCTATAATGTTTGTTCAATAGACGCAAAATTCTGTAAGATATCACTAGCAGTTTCTCCCAACCCGCCCAGGAGCTGGCCGAGACTCCAGACAGGGGCAGAGCGGTCCCCTCGCCCCCCCGGCCCAGCCGCCATGAGGCAGCGGGAGGCAGGGGGCCAGCCCGGCCCACCACCCTGGCAGAACCCACAACAGCCAGACGCACCCCCACCCACCCAGGGCGCCGCCATTTCCAAGACCCCCCATCAGAACCCCACCAGCCGCAGCCCATAAAAGGCTTATTGGAGGGTAAGAGATGCCCTCCCGCACCAAGCCAAGCGCTCGTGGAGATATGCCAAAGCCAAACAATAAAGATCACCAGACCAAAAAGGTTGAGGCCAGTCCTACCAAGCCGGCCCTTGGCTCTACAGAGGACAGGACATATGAGATATTACGGGCCCCCCTAGCAAAAGATGATTAACGGGAAGACGGATCGGATCGTGATCACTAGCAAAAATCTCAGTTTGGCTGTGCTGTATCCATAATGTAAATTCACTATAATGCCAACCAACATGATGAATCTTAAATAGCCGGATGAGTAGTAATATATTTCTCGCTTCTGTAAATGCAACTGCTACAACACTACAACCACTTTTTAATCTCTGAGGCTTCAGGACCTATCATCCTATGATGGAGTTCCGATTTTGTTTTATTTTCTCATCAGTTTTCATAATATTTGTCCTGCTCAACGTTTTTATTTTATTTTACACAGACAGCCTGAATTTTCAAAAAGGAAAAGGGCTGCATTTGAAGTTGAGTTGCGGTTCGTCTTACTCAGAGGCAGGTGAATGACCTGTAGTAACCCGGACTATTTTAACATTGGGAGCAGCTTCACCCTGGTTCATTGTGTAATGGGGAAGTGGTTGGAGGAGCAGGCATGTGCAGAAAAAGAGCAAAGTCTGTATTGTACATTCAATTGTGAGTCATAGCCCTTGCTCCCTGCTCAAGAACAAACACGGAATGCACAGGCTGTGTATTGCTGGGCTGTGAGACATGAATAAGAAGCAGTTTCAGCAATCATATGACTGGAGCACGTCATGAAGGGGTGAGAAGGCAAACTGGGGGGGGAGGGGAGAAAGGTCACAGATAATAACAATTCAGGAAAAAAGTGGCCTGAGAAAATCTGATTACTCACTACCATTTCTCGTCAGAGGATGGAAATATTTCATGAGAGACGTGTCTTTGGACCTTGAATTCCCACTTTCTGAGCGTATTGGTTGAGTGCTGCTGTCACCAAACTCAATGTAAAGCACTTGGAACTTAGGAGTAAGAGTTGGATCTTTGTGTCCTGAAAAAGCTAGGATGGGAAGAGAAAGTTATAAAAAGAAAAATCTCAAGCTACCCTAAAAGAGCGAATGCTCCTTGGGGCAAAAGAAGCAAAAGTCACTGGGGCACAGAGAAATACAGGATTTGTTCTGCCCACGAATCCTGTGAAGCATGACAAAAAAAGAAGGAAGGAGAGTTTGACCACCATTATAAAGCAGGTGCTCTGGAGGTCTTACACACAGCTGCTCTTGAATTTAACAATTACCCCTCATGGAACATTTTTAATTTAGTCATTATACAGATTAAACAACTATAGCTCACAGTTTTGAGAATTTGAAAGTTGCTTAAAGGCCATAATTCTTTGCAAGTATGCAAAGAAAGAATTGGATATAGAACTCCAAATACTCCAGTAGCCCAAAACAGAAGGGAAACAAGCTAGAAGAAAGGAATTTGTTTGCATAGTTTGATTACCTGTCAAAATCCAGGGCAGCTAAATTGTTTGGGAGGAACATATAGTATAGATTTGCCAGAGAATAAACTAATAGTTTATAAACCGTCTGTATCATAATATACAGAATTTTTGGATTACTTGCTATACTTGCTAGCCCTGGGTTTTCATATTGCTAATGAGGGATTGTTTTTCTCCTTCCCACAAGCCTTTTGCATATGATTATGTTAAGGAATCTTTGTATAAGCACAAAAAGATAGTGCATCTGTGATTAACTCGAAATGATTTACTCCTGGATAGCAAGTAATCCAACAAATAATCACTCCTGGACATTGTGTTCTTGTTTCCAAATTTTCAAAATTAAAGGAGGTTACTACCAGACAAACGGGATAGAAAGTAATAAAAAAAAAATGAAGAGGTTGGTTATTAAGACCTAATGATAAATAAGACCTCACTCTGAACAAACGGATGGACATTTAAAATCATTGGGTTTTGCTTGACCTTGGATTATAAAATCTGATTACCAAGAGAAGGGGAGATGTTGGGGATCAATAAAGAGGAAGACTAGAGGTGAAAGAATGACAATGGTAGAGGGTTCTGGGCACTTTGCTGGTGGAAGTTGCAGTATCCCAATACCATAAACTTAAATACTATTGCAATAATGTTACCTAAACAATGATAATAATAAAAGGATAAATAAATAAAATCACAGAGGGTTTTTTGTGTTTTGATTTTGGTATTTTGCTTACCTCTGGACTAGACTAGAGCCGTTTCCGACTAGATCCCACGGGATGTCAAAAAATCACGTGGCCGCCCACCTACAAGATGGTCAGACTTCTTCATCAAGACTCTGAACGAACGGTGTGAGACTCTTTGTATTCCTGAAGCAACCAGATGCCATTGGGCTACATTGGCAGTGATAGGGTCCAATGGAAATGTTACTGGCGCCCGCTTGAGCAAATTGATGAATAACGGGATGTTAATGATCAAGTGATTTTGCTTACGCTTGGCTTTGCTCAGGGTTTACTCCTGGGTCTGTGCTAAGGGATCACTCCTGGTGGGGCTCAGGGACCATATGGGCTTCCTGGGGTCAAAATCAGGTTGGCCATGTGCAAGGAAAGCACCTAACCAACTGTACTACCTGCCACTAAAATCACTGAATTTTACTCCAAGTTGGTAGAAAGTGAGGCTGTTTTAAAAATAGCTCCACAATTTTAAATGATAAAACATATAATGAAATTTTATTATGTAGTCCCTAAAAATTAAATTGGAACATAATCAAAATTAATATTTTATTGTATTTTCATCTAAATTTTTCTATGTATTTTAATAAGGCAAATAAATAATATGGATACTTTTGCTTTTTTTTTTTTTTTGCTTTTTGGGTCACATCCAGCAATGCTCAGGGGTTACTCCTGGCTCTTTGCTCAGGAATTACTCCTGGCAATGCTCGGGGACCATATGGGATGCCAGGGATTGAACCCAGGTCCGTTGCATGCAAGGCAAATGTCCTACCCGCTGTGCTATCACTCTAGCCCCTACTTTTGCTGTTGATTTTGTACTATACCCAGTGTTGTAATGAACTACTCATGTCTCTGTGCTCAGGGGTTGCTCCTAGTAGTACTTAGGGACCATGTAATGAAGGGGATGGAACCCAGGCCTCCCTCATGCAAAGCATGCACTCAGTTCATTGAATTTTTTCTCCATCCCTGATAAATTTTTATATTTTCATGATTATACTGGGATTGTATTGGGAGTAATTTTTATCTTAATACATAATTATAATTACTTCCTGGGGAGAAGTTATAGGAGTAGTACAAAGGAACCTCATATGACCTTTACCCAGAGTTGTCTATCTATTTTCCCCGTTTACTTCTATTTATATTTACGCATCCAACTTAATGTGAACCACTGGAGAATTAGCGTTTCCTTGAGAGAATGTGTTCTCTTAAAGATATCACTAGCAACATAATTGTAGTAGACACTTAAACATTTTACTCCACAATTGAACTGACCAATTATATAGAACACTCAACAAGAGGGTTACATCCCGCTTCCAGCAGAAATCAAAAGAGCTCAGCTAAATAGGCATATTACAGGGGCTCTCCAGCTCCTAAAAGCTAAATACACATTCTCTCCAGTGAACATGGAAGATCTTCAAGGATAAATCACATCCTGGAGCATAGAAAACACAAGTCAATAAAAGGTGAAGATTGAAATAAGTATATTTTTTTAGAACAAAATTGAAAAACATGAAAAATCAACCATAAAAAGAAAGCTGAAAAATAAAGCATAAACAATTGGAGGCTAAATAATATGCTAGTGAATAACTTTTGGATCAATAGGAAATCACGAAGAGGTATATGTTAAATTCTGGGAATAAACTGAGAAAGAAGGCACAAGATATCAGAGCTTACAAGACACAGCCGTTACAACAAAGTTTAAATAAATGGCCTAATACACCTTAAGGAACCAGAAAAAGAAGAAAAAATAACATTTAAAATCAGTAGAAATAAAGATATAGTAAAAATGAGACCAGAAATAAGAGAAACCAAAAAGAAAATATAAAGAATCAATAAAATCAAGAGCTTGCTTGTTGCAAAAATAAATAAGTTTGACAAGCTGTTAGCTAGATGCACAATGGAAAAAATATTCTAAAGTATAGGATCATACAAGAAAGGGTCTTTTATGACAACAAACACCACAGAAAAACAAATGATAATAAGTTTACCATGATCACTTTATCCACTAAGTCAGTTGATCTAGAAGTCATAGTGGACTTTTTATAATTATTTAACTAGACTAAGTCAGGAGGAAATCAAAAGTTTGGTCAGGCTAGTTATAAAGATGAAAATTAAATAGTAATTTTAGAAATTCCCCTAAACAAAAGCACACAGCAAGAAAGTTTCATTAGGAAGTTCTACAAACTTTCAAAAATGACTTTTACCAACACTTTCCCAACTATTAAAAAAAAAAGAATAAACAGAAATTCTAGTTTTTTTATGAGTCCAGCATTACCCTGATACCAAGAGAAGACAGAGACATCTTAAAAAGAAAAAAAGAAAGAGAAAAAGAAGAAAACTATTGACCAAATTCCTGACGGACATCACTTGTCACTTGTCTTTCCGTTGTTTATCGATTTGTTCGAATGGGCACCAGTAATATCTCCATACGTCCTGTCACATGCTAGTGTAGCCCAAGGGCATCTGCTCTCTCCAGGAACATGAAGAGCCTCAAACTATTCCTTCAGGTCATGGGAATGAGGTCTATAATTGTTACTGGGTTTTTTAGTGTATATATTTTGTATTAAACATTTTATTATACCACCATGAAAGATACAATTACAACGTTGCTCATGTTTAGAGGTTTCGGTCACATAGTGTTCCAGCACCCCGCCCTTCACCCATCACCAATGTCCCCAATTCCCTCCCCCTCCCATAGCCTGCCTAAATGGCAGGTTCTTTATCTCTTTTCCCTCTCCCTCGCTCTCTTTTCCTTCTCTTACACGTTGTGGGTTGCACTACATACACTTAGAAGCCATCATATGCATTTTTTTGCCTGTATTTAATGCTCAGTTCTAGGTTGGTATCAACCCTTTCGACATTTATTCACACATGTTCCCTTCTCTGTCTTACCTAACCTCTGACTCCCACACGCTTAGGTAATTTCCACTGTTGGTAAGACCACCTGATATATTTACTTCATGCAAATAAATGCAGTCATTCTATATCTCTTTTTCCTTCTGACTAATTTCACTCAACATGATCCTTTACATGTCCATCCATTTATAGGCAAATTTCATAACTTCATTTTTCCTAACAGCTGCATAGTATTTCATTGTGCAGATGTGCCACAGTTTCTTTATCCAGTCATCAGTTCTCGGGCATACTGGTTGTTTCCAGGTTCTGGCTATTGTGTTTTGTTTTGTTTTTTTGCTTTTTTGGGTCACACCCAGCAATGCTCAGGGGTTTCTCCTGGCTCTGTACTCAGGAATTATTCCTGGCGGTGCTTGGGGACCATATGGGATGCCGGGAATCGAACCCTGGTCAGCATGGGTCGACCGCGTGCAAGGCAAACGCCCTATCTGCTGGGCTATCGCTTCGGCCCGGTTCTGGCTATTGTGAATAGTGCTGCTATGAAAATAAAAGTGCGGATTGTGTTTCTGCTGTGTGTTTTTGGTTCCCAGGGTATATTCCCAGGAGTGGTATGGCTGGGTCAAAAGGGAGCTCAATTTCTAGGCTTTGGAGGAATGTCCATATTGTTTTCCAGAAAGGTTGTACAAGTCGACATTCCTACCAACAATGTATGAGAGTCCCCTTTTCCCCACATCCACGCCAGCACTTGTTGCTTTTACCCTTTTGGATATGGGCCAGTCTCTGTGGTGTGAGGTGATATCTCATTGTTGCTTTGATTAGTGATGATAAGCATTTTTTCATATGCCTTTTGGCCAAATTTCTTCCTTGTTAAAGTTTCTGTTCATCTCTTCTCCCCATTTTTTAATGGGGTTGACTGTTTTCTTCTTATATAGCTGTACCAGTGCCTGATATATCCTGGATATTAACCCCTTATCAGATTGGTATTGGGTCAATATTCTTTCCCATTCTGTGGATTATTTTTCTATCTTGGTCACTGTTTCTTTCGAGGTGCAGAAGCTCTTTAGTTTCATGTAGTCCCATATGTTTATCTTTTCTTCTAGTTGCTTTGTTAGTGGTGTTTCACCTTTGAAGATGTCTTTAGTTTCAATGTCGTGGAGGGTTTTCCTATATTTTCTTCAACGTACTTTATGGATTCAGGTCTGATATTGAGATCTTTAGTCCATTTTGATCTGATTTTTGTGCAAGGTCTTAGACACAGGTCCAAATTCATTTTTTACATGTAGCTGTCCAGTTTTCCCAGCACCACTTGTTGAAGAGGCTTTCCTTACTTCAGTTTGGATTCTTTGCACCTTTATCAAAGATTAAATGATCATGTCTTTGAGGGTGGGTGTCAGAATACTCAACTTTAATCCATAGGTCCACAGGTCTGTTTTTATTCCAATACCTCGCTGTTTTTATTACTGCTGCTTTGTACTACAGTTTGAGGTTGGGAAAGGTGATGCCTCCCATCTTCTTTTTCCCAAGGATTGCTTTAGCTATCCATGAGGGTTTATTATTCCATACGAATTTCAGAAGTGTTTGGTCAATTTCTTTAAAGAATGTCATGGGTATCCTTATAGAGACCGCATTGAATCTGTACAAAGCTCTAGGGAGTATTACCATCTTGACAATGTTAATTCTCCCCATCCATGAGCAGGGAATGTGTTTCCATTTCCTTGTGTCCTCTTTTATTTCTTGAAGCAGTGTCTTGTAGTTCTCTTTGTATAGGTCCTTTACACACTTGGTTAAGCTGATTCCTAGGTATTTGATTTTCTGCGGCACAATTGTGAATGGAATCGAATTCTTAATATCCCTTTCTTCTCTTTCATTATTTGTATATAGGAAAGCCACCGACTTTTGGGTATTGATTTTGTACCCTGCCACTCTACTATACATATCTATGTTTCTAAGAGTTTTGGGGTCGAGAGTTTAGGGTTCTCTAATATCATGTCATCTGCAAATAATGATAGCTTGATTTCTTCCTTGCCTATCTGGATGCCCTTAATGTCCTTTTCTTCTCTGATTGCTATGGCGAGTACTTCCAGTACTATATTGAATAAAAAGAGGTGAGAGAGGGCAAACTTTTCGTGTTCCTGATCTTAAGGGAAAGGCTTTCAATTTTTCCCGTTGAGAATGATACTCACTGTGGGCTTTTGTGTTACTGGTTTTTGGTATATCAAATATGACACAGGTAGCTTGCCAGGCTCTACCATGTGGGTGGGATACTCTTGTAGTAGCCTCTCATCTCCTGCATTATGTTTGTGATGAACATATAGTAATACAATTATTATTTGCAAATGTAATAATAATACACATAGAAAATCCTACAGATTCAGCTGGAAACTTAGTATAAAATATAAAAATATGATAAAATGGCAGACTAAAAACTCATTATACTTAATATCCAAGATCAGGCAAAATATGGACCAGGAGGACTTGTCAGTGGTTAGAATCTACCACAAGTGTGTGGGAGTCAGAGGTTAGGTAAGATAGAGAAGGGACCATTATGCTAATAATTGTTGGAAATGGTAATGACAGAATATAAATGAGCAGTGAACATAGGCAAAGGAATACATAATAACCCCTAAGTGTATATATTGCAAGACACAATGTATAAGAAAAGAGAGAAGAGGAAAAGTGATTGCAATAGAGGCAGACTTAGGGAGCAGGGAGGGAATTTGGGGACATGGTGTTAGGAAATGGGCACTGGTGGAGGGATGGGTGCTGGAACACTGTAAGACTGAAAGATTTCAGTCTTATGAAGACTGAAAGAGCTTTGTAATTATCTATCTCATGGAGGTATATATAAAATTTTCAGAAAACTCAGTATACAAAATGGACTATTTCTAAACAACCAACAAGGGAAAGGAATTAAGAAAGCAATCCCATTTACAGCACTTAGAAAAAAATTAAGTACCTAAGAAGCAACTTAACAAAAGAGCGTAAAAAAATTATTCTATACTCATATATTAGAAGAACTAACATTGTAAAAGTACCACTCAAGGACTGGAGAGCGAGGACAGCGGGGAGGGTGCTCGCATTATAAGTAGCTGAACATCCAAAACTTATGTGCATTTAATTCACACAATTTTTCATCCTCTTTAATTTAGGATGTTGCTCATATTTCATGTATGAAATAAATGCTGGCGTGTTTTGTTTCATTGGTTTTTGGGCCATGCCCAACAATGTTCAGATTACTCTTCTGCACTCAAGAATTACTCCTGGCAGACTCAAGGGACCAAAATGGTTGCTGGGTATCCAAGCTGGGTTGGCCATGTACAAAGCAAGCATCTTACATGTTGTACTATCTCTCTGGTCCCTCAGTATGTGTTCCTTGACCTTGACCTTTTTGAAGAGTCTAATCCAGTTGTTTTACATAGCGTCCTTTGATTGAGATTTGTCTGGTCAATTCAAGTTTGCACTTTCAGTAGGACTATCACCAAAGGAATTCTGTATCCTCTTTGTATTTCATCAAGAGACAAATAGTACCGGTTTATTCACTTTGACCACCTTGTTAAAGGTGATGTCTCCCACTTTCTTCACTCTAATCTCACTATATTTTCCCTTTAAAAGTAGCATGAGTATACTTTGAAATCAAGTAAATATGTCATCCATTATTAAATCTTGTCCACTAGTTTACATTCGTTAAAGATTTCCTTTGGGGAGGGACCTCAGAAACAATACTTAACGAGCCCAGGGACCTCACCTGGTGACACTTGGCCTGGCTCTGTGCTGAACCTTCTCTATGCTTGGGCCTGGATTCAGTGATGTCCTGCATGCATATAGTGCCTGGTGATCAAACTTGGGGACCAACTGCCTGTCAAGCATGTACTCTAACCCTCTGAACTACGCCCCAGCCCCATTTATTTTCTATCTCCATCATTCCTTCTGTATTTATCTGCTGACATCCTGCTAAAAGAACTTTCTACCTCTCATTATTTAGTTATTGGTATAAAAATGGTCTCACATATTTTATATTTTCTATTGATGGGAGCCATTTTCAACATCCAGATTCCACAGAGCTCCACCCAAGAGAGAAGCCAATCTCAAGTCCAGCTTGTCAGAAACCTACCCTAGAGAGAAGCTATTTCACAGACACATACGGAGCTGCTACAGGCTCTTCCCATTGTGTTCAACTGTTTGTAGCTGCACGGTACATCAGTAAATGCAAAACCTGAGAGCGCCTGCAGGGCAGAGCCTGGCAAACCCATGTCATATTTGATATGCCAATACCCATGTCATATTTGATATGCCCAAAACAATAACAATAATCGACCTTATTCCCATGACCTGAAGGAATGGTTTGGGTTTCTTCATGTACCTGGAGCGAGCAGAGACCCTTGGGCTAGACTAGCAAGCAGCAGGGATGAATGGAGATGTTACTGGGGTCCACTTGAGCATATTCATGAACAATGGGAAGGCAAGGCAAGTGAAATGAATTTCTTACCATGACTATGTATTTTGTTGTATAAATGGTCTCATTTGGGCCAGTGGTAGTTCTTTAAGTTTTATGTTCTTGCTGTTCCTCACTACATCGTATATTCCAGGGTCAGGGAGATAGATCAAGTGACAGGCATATGCTATCACGTTCAAGGTTCTACGTTCAACCTAGTAGTTGCCACAGTACCCTCTGAGCATTGTTGGAAGAGTCTCAAAACCCCACCTGCAAGGTATGCAAGGTATGGGCCCTATAAATATTTAAAAATTAAAGAGTAAGAGAAATGTACTATTTTCTGATATAAGATAATCAAGATTTATCTTGTGCTTTGCTGATCCAATACTGGGATCTCTTTTCTTTCAAGGAATCTTGCATTACTCCTATTTAAAAAATGGTATTTGAGGGACTGGAGTGATAGTACAATGGGTAGGGCATTTGCCTTGCACACAGCCAACCCAGGTTCGATCCCTGGCATCCCATATGGTCCCGAGCACCCCAGGAGTAAATCCTGAGCACAGAGCCAGGAGTAATGCCTGAGCATTGCCGAGTGTGACCCAAAAAGAAAATAAAAGGTATTTGTAAACTAAATTCTGGTGTTAGTTGTATTCACTATTACTCTGGACATTAAATATACAGAGTTATTTCTTCCTAGCCTCCCATGACACAAATATAAAAATATCTTTATATCATTTAGTAACTATTTCTATGTCTATATACAACATATATTTATACATAATATATGCTAAAATATATATGTATTTGAGTACAGTTACATTATTTCAAACTATTTCCTCCAGTTCCTGTCCCACACTCAAAATCACTCTCAACTTCCATCTGTTCTCATTTGTAGCTTACGTGTCAACAGTGAAAAAAACAGGTTCACATTATCCTCAATATGCTCACTTGCCTCAGCCTAGAATACACAGAAATTCATTTCAGTAATACTTACTTTTCCACTACGAGGAAATTGACTAGAGTTCAGTATTTGCTTATAGTTCTTTGAAATACATTCGGTGCATGACATATCAATGAAAAGCATAAATCTTGCATGTTCAACGTGATGAATTCTGACAACTTCTCTATCCTATCTGCAGCCCAATGCCGGCAATTTCATGTGTCATTGAGGCTTTTTCAAAAAACAAGAATTTTTTTGTTGCTGATTATTCTCTAAGTTGATGTAGTGCAATTGCTTTTTCCATTTCTTATAATTAGATAATTCAATGTTTTCTATTAAAGCAATATTGCAATGACTCTTCTATTAACACTGTCAGAAAAGAGATTATACAATCACTTTGTAAGTTGTACTTACATTGCCACCCCTTTAGTGAAAGAAATACTCAAATGAATTAATCAAACTTTCAAGACTTTGAGATAATTTCATTAGGTTATTCCACAATGAAATTGATTCTTGCCTAGTGTATAATTTCCTAAGACAAGCTATAGCCCAGCTCTGCAGTTTCATCTCTTCATCTTAGAAGAGATGCAAACCAAGTCAAACTGATGAAACTTCTATGGCCAGAATTGCTGGACACCTCAAAATTCCGCCATACTGGTAGTGCAGAAGGAGCACACCAAATTAGATGGGAAAGTAGCATAGAAGTCAAACCAAGCTCAGTAAACAAAGACAGTAACACAGAAGGTTCAACTAGCCACAAACAGCTCAGTAAGCCCCCAGGAAATCATTTTAATGACCCCCATGGTGAGATAACAATTTCCACACCTTTTTTATTTTTCAATAATTTCATTAGTCATTTTGTTGTAACAAGCAATATAAAATAGCTGTGTGCCTTCTTAAGTGGCAGGTTTGGGGTATGGTTAGGAAATGGGGACACTGGTGGAGGGAAGGTCACACTGATGGTGGAATTGGTGTTAGAACATCAAGTGCCCAAAGCAACTGTATTATAGACAACTTTGAGAACCATGGTACTTAAATATCACTGTATCACTGTCTTCCCGTTCATCATCGATTTGCTTGAGCGGGCCCCAGTAACATCTCCATATGTCCTGTCTCATGCTAGTAGAGCCCAAGGCATCTGCTTGCTCCAGGAACATAAAGAGCCTCAATCCATTCTGGAATGAGGTCTATAATTGTTACTGGTATTTGGCATATATATCAAATAAAACACGGGTAGCTTCCAGGCTCTGCCTGCAGGTAGCATACTCTTGTAGGCATCTCTAAGTCCAGCATTTATTGATGAACCGCGCGCCACAAGCGGCCCGCAAGAAACCAAGCCGCTGGTCTACTGGGTGGAGGTCTGGCACGAGAGAGAAGTCCGGATGTGGAAAATGGCGGCCCTCATGGAGGTGGGGGTCGTCTGGCTGAACTTGCACAGGCTCTGCCTGGTGAGGTGGCTGGTCACAGGGAGGCCAGTAGCAGCTCTGCCCCATGCTTTGCGAGTCTCTGGACCGGCACACCTGAGCCGGATTTAAGAAAGACTGCTGCAGGGTGGAACTCGCAAACATGGGGCAGAGCTGCTACTGGCTCTCCCTGTGACCAGCCGCTCACGAGGCGCCCCGGGAGGGATGGTGGGTTCTAGCCCTGGCCCACCACCCCAGCAGAGCCCCTCGCAACAAGCCAGACGCACTCCCTACCCATGAGGGCCTCCCATTTTCCACATCCTCGAACTTCTCCGCAGACCTCCACCCAGCAGACCAGCCTATCAGCGCCCGGCTCATCGAAGTTCCACCCTGCAGCAGTCTTTCTTAAATCCCGCTCAGGTATGCCGATCCAAAGACTTCGCAGACATGGGGCAGAGCTGCTACTGGCTCTCCCTGTGACCAGCCGCTCACGAGGCGCCCGGGAGGGATGGTGGTTCTAGCCCCTGGCCCACCATCCCAGCAGAGCATCGCAACAAGCCAGACGCACCCCCACTCCATGAGGGCCTCCATTTTCCACATCCAGACTCTCTCTCGTCAGACCTCCACCCAGCAGTCCCGCCTATCAGCGCCCGGTACTTAAATAACAGTTTAAAAAAAAAAAAAGAAATTTAAAATAATGTAGGTGACTTAAAATACCAGAAATGTAGAATGTAAAATTTAAATTACATGTAGGTGATTTTAAACTTCAGAAATGTACAATGTATTTTTTCATAGTTCAAAAGAACAGAAGTTTGAAATCAAGGTTTTGGTATAATGTGTGTGTGTGTGTGTGTGTGTGTGTGTGTGTGTGTGTTTTTCCTCTACCATTTTTTGCTTGAAAGGAATGTTCTTTACCACTGAGAAGCAACAATGGCTCTAGAAGAATTCCTCTGTAAAGATTTAATTTTTCTGGCAACTTTATGACAATTGCTGCCAGTCGTGGCATGCCTGGATTTTATTCCCTTGTCTAATTCCTTTATTAGATAGTCTTCTTCATGCCTTTTCTTGTGTCTTCACTAATAGTGAAACCAACTCAATGTATTTAGGGTCAACTCAAATTCATTAAAGAATTCTAAGAGGATACTATTTAGCACAATATGCCCAACAAGTGACTTTCCCCCTTTGCAACTTCATAATCTTTGATCTGAACTTAGAATTAGTGATTTTAGGTATAGATTTTAGGGTGAAACTATCAGGCAAAATGTCTTGTGCAGCTTTCCATAGTCAAGCATATTGGTTGTTCTCTCTCTCTCTCTCTCTCTCTCTCTCTCTCTCTCTCTCTCTCTTTTTACCCTCTCTCTTCCTCCCTCTCCCCAACTGCCTATCAATTCACCAAATCATGGATTATTAGATGCAGGATCTTTGGAAATATATGATGGAAAAATCAACAAAATATCGAGGTTAATTATGTAAGAGCTGGAACATAGTGGGATAGAAAAGGGGTCAAAGAAGGAGAGGAGACACAAAGAAAATAGACCTTGAGCACACATTGCTAAGTAAATAAACCCATCACAAAAGGTCAAATACTTCATTGTGTTCACTTATATGAGTATCTATAGTCAGGTTCATAGAAGACCATAAAATGATGACTGCAAGAAACAAAGAGGAAGAAAGTGGGAATTGCTATTCAGTATATATATAGTTTTAGTTATGCAAAAGGAAAAGTTCTAGAGATCTGCTTACAACACTGCTTACAGCTAACAATAATGTGCTGAACACTTAAAACTGGTTGTTGTTGATTTAGGCTTTGTTATGCTTTTCCCTCAGCACCCGGTGGTGCTTAGATGCTACTCTTGGGTATGTTCTTAGAAGACCTGTGGTGCCTAGAAGACCATGTAGTGTGAACTCAGGTCACTTCCCATGCAAAACATGCACTACCTTTTAAGCCCATGAAATTGTTGATAGCAGATCCCACATATATAATTGACTTGTTTCTGTTTTGTAATCACCACAAAAGGAGACAGAGAAGAAAAAGAAGAAAGAAGGGATAAAGAGAGAAGAAGAAAAAAGGAAGAGGGGAGGAAAGAATGGACCCAGGGTAAAAGAGGAATGTTGGAGTTCATATATGGCAGACTCCAGAACAGACTCACAGCCCAGATAGCTGGGAGCAGAGGGAAACTGCTGAGAAGTACTGTTCCAGACTGGGAATTATATTTCCTTTTGAACCCCACAAGAAATTTGAGGAAAATAGAATTAATTTTTAATAACCAGAGGCTTAGTATGGCCCTGAATGCCTTTAAAAGCATCAAAGAAATAGCAAAAAAAGACAAAGAACCTCTGGCTCTGAGCACATCTCTTCGACTCCGTTCTCCCTGCATTAACATATGCCTCAGAGACCTGGGCCCTATGAAAGCAGGATAAGAATGCTATTCGGCTTTTCCAACAAGGAATTTAAAGAGCTATGCTTGGAATATCACGTTTCACTCAAGTGAGAGAAGGAATCCGAAATTCCGACCTCCATCACTGTTCCAGAGTCAGGGATGCTGTCTCGCATTTTCCAAGGCATCAAAAATCAGATGGGCTGAACATATAATGCGATTTGGAAATGACTGCTGGACTAGAGGCGTTACCAACTGGATCCCACAGGATGTCAAAAGATCACTTGGCCGCCCACCTAAAAGATTGCCAGACTTCTTCTTCAAGACCCTGAATGAACGGTTTGAGGCTCTTCGTATTCCTGAAGCAAGCAGATGTCATTGGGCTACACTGGCACGTGATAGGGTCAAATAGAAATGTTACTGGTGCCCGCTCAAGCAAATCGATGAATAACGGGATGTCAAGTGATCAAGAACCAGAGGCACTTTTATTTGTTCTTTAAATGTGACTATGGCTAGAAAGAATTGTATGATAGAATGAGAATGGTATTACTAAGGTTCATATATTGTTTCCTATCTAGAATGACCAGGATATGCTGTTGGGTGCATATTAAGCTCTAGTCCAAGTGATAGTACAGCAGGGAGGGTGTTTGCCTTGTGCACTGCCAACTCAGGTTTGATCCCGGCATCCCATATGGTTGAGCACAAAACCAGGAGTAGTACCTGAGCATTGCCAGGTGTGACCCAAAAAGTAAAAAAGTAAATAAATCACTTGCTCACTTCACTTGAATCCTGTTATTCATCGATTTGCTCGAGCGGGCGCCAGTAACATTTCCATTGGACCCTATCACATGCCAATGTAACCCAGTGGCATCTGGTTGATTCAGGAATATGAGGACCCTCAAACCGTTCCTTCAGGGTCTTGAAAAGGAAGTCTGACCATCTTGTAGGTGGGCGGTCACATGATCTTTTGACATCCGTGGGATCCAGTTGGTAATGGCTCTAGTCCAGTGATCATCTCCAAATCGCATTACATGTCCAGCTCATCTGATTTTCGATGCCTTGGCAAGCGAGACAGCATCCCTGATTCTGGAATAGCAACAGAGGTCAGAACTCTGGAATTCCTTCTCTCACTTGAGTGAAGCATGATATTCCAAGCATAGCTCTTTCGATCCGTCTCTCGGAGACCCGAATAGCATTCTCATTCTGCTTTCGTAGGGCCCAGGTCTCTGAGGCATATGCTAATGCAGGGAGAATGGTGGAGACAGAGATGTGCCCGGAGCTGGAGGTTTTTTGTCCTTTTAGCTATTTCTTCAATGCCTTTGAAGGCATTCCATGCTGCTCTCTTCCTCCTGCGCAGCTCAGGTTTTAGGTCGTTCATCATGTTGACTTCTAGACCTAGGTACACATAACTGCTGCATTCAGAGATGTCTGTTCCATTGAGAGTGAATGGGGCCTCTGGAACTAGTTCATTTTTTCATAAACATAGTTTTCTTTAGATTCAGCTGTAGACCTATCTTTCCACATTCTCGGTCGAAGTCAGCCAGCATTTGTGCCGCTTGGCTAATGTTTGCTGTTATTAGAACGATGTCATCAGCGAGCGGAGGTGGTGTAGTTGCCAACAGTCTATCTTCACTCCCATTCCTTCCCATTCGAATTGTCGCATGATGTTCTCGAGGGTGGCGCTGAAGAGTTTTGGTGAAATGGTATCACTCTGTCGAACCCCTCTTTTAACATAAATGATCACTTCCTTGTAGAATGGTGAGATCCAAAAAAGTAAATAAATAAAATAAAAAATAAACCAAGTTATCTAGGTTGTAGGAGTCTGTGCCTCTTACTATGTCTATGAACTTTGGCATACATTTGGGTTTCTTTTATCAACTGAAATCTAGGGATAGTGGTATCTATAACAGAATTCTGTTATGAATACTGAATATTAATCATATTATATACATAAATTCATCTATAAAAGATTTGACAAGCAACAGCTACTGAATAATTATGATTTCTTTAGGATGATCCCACACAAAGCAACCAACTAGGGTTACAAGATTTTAAACTTCTGAGACCATTCTAACTGCTTAAGGAAAGGACTCTGTTTCTCCAAAACAGAGGTAAGAGATACTGCAAATGTTCCAAATTTCACAATTATATTTGATAGTCAATCCCCAAGAGCATTTTTAAAATAGAAGTTTATTGTGCATATTAAAATTATAAGAATCACTATTTTTTTAACCAAAACATTGGCAAATATGATAAGAATAATAAACATATTGTATTCAATAATGCAAAAAGAATACATACATTTATTCTATGCAAACAGCACTACCTCTGCAGAGGGAGTCTGACAAGATCAATCAAAATTTTAAATGTACACATCCTTTCACTGGAAAGTTTATTTCTAGTAAGTTCATTTCACTTGTATCACTTGTCTTCCTGTTGTTCATCCATTTGCTCAAGCAGGCGACAGTAACGTCTCCATTCACTGGGAATGAGGTCCATTATTGTTATTGTTTTGGGCATATTGAATACACCATGGGTAGCTTCCTAGGCTCTGCCATGACTCTGGGTTCATCCCATGGGACCCAGTTTTTTTCTATGTCAGACTATCAACCATCCAGGGCCCAAGGAGCAGAGCCCTGGGTGTAGACAAGCCTGTCTCCTATTGCCACCTGCTGATGCACTGCAGCCACACCTGCAACACCTTGAGGGGCAGAATCTAGTTATCTTGTATATATACTTCCACATACCAAAATGATATGTGTACAAAAAATATTTATTGTGGCCTTCTTTATGATACCAAGAGCTTGAAAACAACAAATATGTCTAACAGGTTCATTTAGACTTTAGGGTTTCCTTCTCCTCTCCCCTTTTGCCATCAATTCTTTCTAACTTATTCGTTAACCAATTTGGACTCCTATAAAGTCACCTCGCACATCATAAATCACACGCAGCACAAGACACACACACACACACACACACACACACAGATACACACAGCATTTAAAATATATCCTCATGCACTTCCCCAGGAGGAGGAAGTGCATGATACTACAAACACTGTAGTGTAACTGAGGATCAAGAGAAGTCTGAATCCTTTCAAAGAGAAGAATATTCAACTTTCAGTAGCAAGTGAAGAGGGTGCAAAACATTACGGGGAAAAAAATAAACTTCCTTAAGACACCCTCGTTTCCTCCCAGACAGTGCAGTGCATATCTGTGGTCTAGGATAGGGCAGAGTGTGAGCTCACGCAGTCCTGTCATTTATATAGGTTATTCTTTCTACTTCCCTCTTTCCTCAGTACTACATTAAACTGAGCCCTGGTCATCTCTCACCTGGATAATAGTTACATCCTCCTTAATTCTAACAATACTTCTCTCTCCTTTATAATTTTCCTTCACTGAAAAGCTAAAGTGAGTGTTGACCAAAAAAATAAAATCATTTCACTTCCTTCTAAAATTGTTGATGACTGTCCTATTCCATTACAAATAAAATACATATTCTGATTCTTTTATCATTTTTAATTTTTTTTTTTACTTTTTTGGTCACACCTGGCATTGCTCAGAGGTTACTCCTGGCTCTGCTTTCAGAAATTACTTCTGGTGGTGCTTGGGGGATCATATAGTGTTGCAGGACTCCTCTAAGAGCCATCTCGAAAACCCCTTTCTCTACCCTATAAAGGCTTTTCCAGGCAGATCTTGGCTCAAGACATTAGCATATAAAAGGGCCTAGGTGAGGTGCTGGGGAGAAAATACCTGAGGGCATTTGACCCTCCCTGTTTTCCATAATAATGGGAGGGAGGTCTGAGTTGCAGGGGTATAGAACTAGCCTGCTTCCTCTCTCGGGCTCTCTTTTGGGGCTTGCACTCTTCTTGGGAGTCTTTGTCTCCTCTCTACAGGGCCTTTACACATGGTAGCTGCCATCTTGGCCTACACGTTGCTGGGGTTCTAGCCAGGAATCCTAAGCACCGGGTTTTTCCTATTGCTAATTTGTATGCCTGAGCCTGTGATAAGTAAAGCCTTTTAAAACTGCATCGGATTCCTGAGTCTTCATCCATTCCCCGACGGCAGAGGTAGAAGGGAACTCGCTTCATGGCACTGGTGGGGACCCCCGCACATTCCCCGACAATATAGGAACCATTCCACGGGATAAAGCTGCCTCCTCTCCTCCCCCTTGGCGACTGTGACCTCACTAGCTTCCCCTGAAGTCATCACTGGGGTCCTAAAAACACAACAATCTTTCCCCCCCACTTCAGAGTCCCGAGATCACCTATGCCTCTGTTGGGGAAACCCAATTTTCTATTTCCACAGTTTCAGCTAATGCTGGCTCTGGGGGTATATTTCCCCAGTTCCTGTGTAGGCTCCTTGAAAGGCCTTTCAGATCATCTGATCTAACAACGCTTCTTCTCCTCCTGCCCCTGCTGCCTATGCTCCCTTTTATTACACACAATCAGTTCCTTTACGGCATTGATCAACCCTTTGTAATCAAGCATTTTTTTTTAAAATCCAGCATATCTACCTTTGTTCCCTTGTTAATTGTCTGCCATCCAGAGGGTAGGTCTCAGATCTAATTTCCTTATCACTACATGAATTCCCAAAGCAGCGCTAGAATTATTGCTTGCACATAGTAGGTAAAAAGAAAATGCTAAAAACCAACAAAGCAGGGGCCGGAGCGATAGCCCAGCGGGTAGGGGCGTTTGCCTTGCACACGGCCAGCCTGTGCCGGCCTGGGTTCGATCCCTGGCATCCCATATGGTCCCCGAGCACCGCCAGGAGTAATTCCTGAGTGCAGAGCCAGGAGTAACCCCTGAGCATCGCCGGGTGTGACCCAAAAAAGCAAAAAAAAAAAAAAAAAAACCCCAAAAAACCCAACAAAGCCCCAGGAGACAGAAAATAAAACCTACCAAAAGAACTACCATAATGTTACTGCTTATTATGTGTCTTTGTACATTTCTTAACTTCTCCAGGACTTAGTTTCTTTATGTACAATGATATCATAATTTTTTTAACTGTCTGGCATAGTGACTGAACAGAGCATGCTGTCTTGAAATTATAGCTCTCATGATTAAAGTTATCACTGGCTGGGCAGTCAGCAGAGAAAATCCATTTTCTTTCTTTTTTAAAAAAAAATTAATATTTTTATTATACTACCGTGAGATATACAATTACAAAGATGTTCATATTTGGGTTACGTCTTACAGTGTTCCAGCACCCATCCCTCCACCAGTGCCCATTTCCCACCACCAATGTCCCCCAATTCCCTCCCCCATTCCCCTAGCCTGCCTCTATGGCATGTTTATTATCTCTTTCTCTATCTCTCTTTCTCTCTTCTTTCTCTTACACATTGTGGATTGCAATACATACATTTAGATGTTATCATGTGTTTCTTTTTGCCTGTAGAGAAATTCCATTTTCATCTGTGAACTGGGAAGTAGGTTTTCTTTTTCTAAGAGCTGATGTTATAAAAAGTGTGGTACCAGGAACAATAAAATGCTTGTTAAATATCTAATCAATTTATCAACTTTCAGTTGAAAACTTTAAACTTTTGAATCTTTAAAAAGAAAATTCACCCTTTAAGGAATAGGGGATTAAGGAATGGGGGTAGGTCAAGAAATGATTGGAGGGATCACATGGTGATGGGATAGTACTTGAGCTCTGGTGGTCAGTGTGGTGAGTCCTGCGCATACATAAAGACTTAAACTATACCTCTAAAATTCTACAATATTGTGAAATAAAATGCAGGAAATCTGTCTTGTATATCTTTTCAACCGAAGGAGTAAAGGAGGCCAGAGATGTGGCAGAGCAAGAGAGCACTGGCTCTGCATGTGTAAGGGAACCTGGGTTTGGTTCCCACAATGAACATAAGTAAAATAAGATAACATAACTTAAATAGCAAACAATAGGGGAGCAGAAAAATAAGTACTATATGCCCCCTTGTCCCTACATGGATTGGGATACAAAAGCTAAGTTTGTGACATCTATAGATAAAATTGTTAAGGAATAAGAATAAGAAAAAACTTGATAATAAACAAATAGCTTTACTTTAAGAAATAGTATGTATATGATGTGTCCAGGTTGCCTAGAAACTACCCTCATATTTATAAAGGATATGGGGTCAAATGAGCATTATTCTAAGAGTCATCTTTGCTCTGACAGTAGGCAGCCACCTGAAGTAGTTGTGTTCATCTCTCTTTCTTAGTCTCATTTTGTCAAATAAAATTCTTAGACTAGGTGATCCTTACAGTTCTGCTGACTCTACCATCTGGATAGTTTAACACTTCATTTGCTATTGTAGCCTTCATTTTCAACATCATTGTCTAATTAAAAAATGATGTAAGCATAAAAAAATAAAAACAAGGGAAATATATATATATATATATATATATATATATATATACACATGAAACAATGAAGCATGATCACTTCACTTGTATCACTTGTCTTCCCACTGTTCATCCATTTGCTTGAGCAGACACCAGTAACATCTCCATACATCCTGTTGCATGCTAGTGTAGCCCAAGGCCATCTGCTCTCTCCAGGAACACTAAGAGCCTCAAGCCATTCCTTCAGGTCATGGGAATGAGGTCTATAATTGTTACTGGCATTTGGCATACAAAATACAACACAGGTAGCTTGCCAGGCTCTGCCCTGTAGGTGGGATACTCTTGTAGTTGCCTCTCATCTTGTGCAATTGTTGATGAACCGCATGACTGCAAAGCAGCCAAGAGTGCTGGGCTTGTGATCAGCTCTTCTGCTGGGTGGAGCTCTGACGAGTGGGGAGTCTGGATGTAGAAAATGGTGGCACTCATGGTGTGGGGTTCCTCTGACTTCTTGTGAGGCTCTGCTGGGATGGCGGGCCAGTGCTACAACCTGCCTTCCCACCTGAGCACCTGGTGATCAGCTGGGCACAGGGAGAGCTGGTAGAAGCTCTGCAAGACAGATCATTTAAAGAGATATGAAGAGCAGTCTGGGAGAACTAAACCCTGCTGGAGTAATTTGAAAATACCTTCTGGAGGTGACATTTTTGTTTGCTTGCCTTAGAGAATAACAAGGATGTATTCTCTGGCATTTAAAACTGGGAATGGGATAGCATACAAAGTGAACTAATGAGATGTGTGTGTACATTCATTCATGCATGCATGTATGTGTGTGTGTGTTTTCTAAAATCAGATTGTGTTTTTAAAATCATTAATGTGAAAGCAGGATCTTTACAGAATAAGAGCAAGAAATGGAACTTCACCAGGTAAGTGCAGTAATATGAACCAAATGAAAGGTCTGAACTTAAACAACTGCAGTGTAAATGAAGGAGCAAAGATGGATTTGTGACTAATTGAAGACAAAGAACATGAAAGACTTGTCTCAGATGTTACTGCAGTTACCTATTTGCATCTTTTGTAGAAATAGGGTGAAGTCTTCACTATTCTTTTTTTTTTTTTAGCCTGGGTTTTTGGGTGGTTTGTTGGATTAAGAAAGAAAACTCAAGAGCAAAGCAAGTCAGGGTAGAAAAAGGATTCCATGGAGTCTGGCACATGAGGTAATCATGGGAAAACTAACATCTAGGTATCTAGAGTTGGAATAAAGGTTGTAAAAAATGTGGGGGAAATATGGAGAGGAAGAAAGATGCTGTGAGGAATAGGCTCATGGGAGTCAGATTCTCCATGCATAGAGGAAATGTAAGTCTCTTGCATAGATTTTTTTTTGCTTTTTTTTTTTTTTTGGGTCACACCCGGCAATGCTCAGGGGTTTCTCCTGGCTCAGCACTCAGGAATTACTCCTGGCGGTGCTCGGTAGACCATATGGGATGCCAGGGATCGAACCTGGGTCCGGCATGGGCCGGCTGTGTGCAAGGCAAACGCCCTACCCGCTGGACCATCGCTCCGGCCCCAACTTGCATAGATTTTTTTAAGCTGGCCCATTTTAAAAAGTCTGCATCTTGACATAAATATACATATATACATATTATGATACCAATATCCAAGGTCAGGTGAAACATGGATCAGGAGGTCTTGTCAAAGGTGGAAATTACCACAAACGTGTCGGAGTCAGAGATTAGGTAAGACAGAGAAGGAAACAGTGTGCTAATAATTGTTGAAAGTGCTAATACTAAACTAGAACTGAGCATTAATACAGGAAAAAGGATACACATGATAACCTCTAAATGTATGTATCACAATACACAATATGTAAGAGAAGGAAGAGCGAGAGAGTGAGAGAGAGAGAAAAAAAAAGAGAGAGAGAGAAAAGAGATAAAGAACCTGCCATAGAGGCAGGCTAGGGGAACGGGAGGGAAGCAGGGACATTGGTGGTGGGAAATGAGCACTAGTGGAGGGATGGGTGCTGGAACATTGTATGGCTGAAACCCAAACATGAACACCTTTGTAACTGTATATCTCACGGTGGTATAATAAAATATTTTTTTTAAAATCTGCATCTTGTCTCTATCTCATCTGGGCATGAACAAATCCTCCTTGAATGTCAACAACTCAAATTCCTTTGTGGTTCTTAGGGAAAAACAGTTAATTCTGTTAGGTTTCTATAACATCTACTTAATGTGCCTATAGATCCAATATTATTATAAAGTCCACCTGTGATTTAAAAAAAAAACTTACATCTATCCCCTGGCCTGTTCATCTCTATACTTAGCACTCCCACAATTTTCCATCAGATTAAGAAACACTTAATAAATAGGGGAGGAGGTAGTGATGGAGCTCAGTGGTAGATCATGTGCCTTGTGAGGTCTATGGATCAATCCCCAAAATCCCCTTCCAAAAGAGAATTGAGCACTACTTCTTTTTGCGGACCTGGGTTTGATCCCTGGCACAATATATGGTCCCTAAACGATGCCAGAGTGATCCCTGAGCTCAGAGTCAGGAGAAAGTTCCTAGCATGTCCAGATGCAGCTGAATGAAAAGAGAGAAAGGAAAAGAAAAAGAATTGGGAAGCTAAGTTTCACAGAACAGAAATTATCTTTTCCCAAAACACAAAATGTATACTCTACAATTTCCTTAAACAAAAGTGATATTTAATAAAAATAAAAGGGTAATAATATTGTGACCTACTACTTGGTTCTCCCTGATTAATGAAAAATTAGTTTCCCACTTCAAGCACTCTCAGAGATCTCAACTTCTATAAAAAGTGAGATAATTTAACCTTGTCGATTATAGGTTCCCATGTAATTCTCTAGCTCATAAAAATAGTATGCCCTTACATTTAGCAGAGGTCATTTTAGTTTAGGAAAAATCAAATTCATTTGATAAATTTATTATACTGTATTTCAGACCATTCTCTGCCGGGAAAGAGAAGGCATAGGTGGACATTGCTAATTGGTGAACATACCTCTCCTCAGAGTTATTGATCAGTGGTCAAAGGTCATATACCAAGATGGCATAAAATTAATAACTCAAAACCCAAATGAAACCCTGGAAAGCTGATTTAGTATTTTGCCCATTAGACAAGAATGTTTTTATGACTTCAGTGTCCCAAAGCACTAGTAGCCCATAAAAATCACCTTACAGGAGTCTTGGGCTGGAAAACTAGTCCAGGGGTTAAGGCCTTATATGCAGCTGACCCTGGTTTAAAATCTAGCACTGTGCATGATTCACCAAGTACTGCCAGGAGTAATTCCTGAGCATGGTCAGGAGTAAGCTCTGAGTACCACCAGATGTGACCCTACGAAAAGAGTATCCTTTGACTAGAAGGAAGAAATGAAGGAAGAAAAAGGAAATACTCTAAAAGTCTTCGTGAGGACTAGAGTGTGTAGAGCACTTGACTTGCATGTGACCAGCCCAGGTATGATCCCCAGGATCACATATCTCTCTCTCTGCATCCTGCATGACTGGTTCCTAAGCACAGGGCCAAGAATAAGCCCTGAGTATCTCTAGCGTGTAGCCCCCAAACAAACAAAAAATCTTAAAGAAAGCTCATCTAAACATGACTACGAAAGCAAGGCCCTAGAGTTAAGGGCCTTGTTAACTATAGTTATAGTTATTTTCCCAAAGTCATAAAAATAAGATACCAGAATTAAGTACAGCACAAAATCTACAAGTCAGTTGTAAAAACTGTGACTCTTAGTATTTTTATAAATTGTAAACATGTAATAATGTGTAACATTTCCTGTGTATTAAACTGTCAAACATTTGTTCCAAACATTTCCATACATTACTTAATCTTATGATTATATTTATTTTATTAATGGAGATATGAAATGTTGAGAGGTTAAATAATTTGCTTCAAGAATTCAGATTTTGAGTCTAGATCTCTGCAGTTAGGTGGGAATTATTTACTACCACAATGCAGGCCACAATACTGCAGAATTTCATCGTGAGGCCAGAGGGAGGGCTGAGTGGGTTCAAGGCATGCTTTGCATGCAGAAGTTTAAGGTGTAATTTCTAGCACTGCCTGATCCCACAAGCACTACCAGGAAAGATCCCTGAGTATAGAACAGACCTTCAACACTTCAGGTTGTGGCACACCCCCCCCCAAATTCAGAATATGAAAGAACTTTATTGGCCACTCTTTTTGACTCTACCACATGCACTAACAACCCCTCCACATCTCTGATAGAGAAGGATTCAGTTCTCAGAAGAGGATGTCCATAACAGCTTTCCAGTCATGTCCCAAGAAGAATATGTGGTAACAGACTTTAAATTCTCCAAAATATTGCGCTGGAGCGATAGTCCAGCAGTGTTGGGGAGCTCCGCCGGGGTCCCTGGCAGTGCCGGGAAGTGAATTCCCTTCTACCTCCGAAGCCGGGGAGGAATGGATGAAAACTCAGGAATCCGATGCAGTTTTAAAAGGCTTTACTTATCATAGGTTCAGGCATACAAATCAGCAAAAGGAAAAGCCCGGTGCTTAGGATTCCAGGCTAGAACCCCAGCCACGTGTAGGCCAAGATGGCGGGCACCATGTGTAAAGGCCTTGTAAAAAGGAGAAGACAAGACTTCCAAGAAGGGTGAGCTCTCACAAACAGAGAGCCCAAAAAGAAGCCGCTCGAAAGAGGAAACAGGCTAGTTTTGTACCCCTGCAACTCAGACCTTCCTCCCACTGTTATGGAAAGCAGGGAGGGTCAAATGCCCTTAGGTAATTCCTCCCTGCACCTCACCTAGGCCCTTTAGTATGCTAATGTTTTGAGCCAAGATCTGCCTGGAAATGCCTTTATAGGGTAGAGAAGGGGGTTTCTGAGATGGCATGTTTCTGTACCAAAGACTAATACTAATGCCAGTTAAATATTTCTCCAAGCCTTCACAAGTCTCTTCTACTTCATTGTAGTTTTGTATTTTAGTTGCCTTTGAGTATATCAGGGAGCCATGCTTGTTTGCTTGGAAGCAAACAGCATTTCTCTCTGGTCTAATTACTTAGGGGTCCTATGTAGCCAGGCTAATATGCTGGTAAGCTCTAGCTAGTCCCATGATGATTGTGGTAGCTTGGGAGAATATTTATACCAGCTAGTACAGCATACATGGTCAGATAAACTGCCACATTTAGACTACCCCCTTATCTACGAAGTGATTTGCAGGCGGCAGTTCAGAGCAGATGCAGCGGCCCTTAGGAGTCCTGCAACACAGCAGGTAGGGTATTTGCCTTGCACACTGCTGACCGTGCGAGTTTAATTCCTCACATCCCATGTGGTCTCCCAAGCACCACCAGGAGTAATTCCTGAGTGAAAAGCCAGAAATAATCCCTGAGCATTGCTGGGTGTGACCCCTCAAAACAAACAAACAAAAAAATCTACAAATTTTGCCATTTGGTAGTGGATACTTTTGAAAACCATCTGGCTTATTTGGAAAGTTAATTGAAACCTGATGAAGGGGAGTATGAGCACCCTCTTATGGCTCTGAATTACGAGATCCAACTAAAACACCACACTTCACTCTTCCCCTTTGTTCTGACTTTCTTTACTGCCATTAATGTACCCATGACAGGGCTTAGAACAACACTTTTAATGTGCATAATGTGTAATGGCACATCACAGACCTAATAACATTGGGACTGGGAATTTAAATTAGTCTGTTTTCCAGCTTGGGTTCAAGGATCTTTGAAGAGTTTTGTCTATAGTAGAAAAATTCTTAGTATGTTAGAACTATACAAATTACTTAATGATTATAGCATTTCTGTTAGGGAATATTTAAAAAGGTTTTGGAAGTAGTGTTCAGGGTTAATGTTGTAAATATAACTAATACAATAAATTGTATTCTTAGATGGTTAATTTAAATTACACCACAGTGTTATACTTATTCACACTTAAAAATAATTGACAATGCTATTAATATACCAAAAAACCATTGAATTATATACTAGAAGTTGTAAATTATATGATCATAATAAAGTTGCTTAAAAAGATACAACCGCAAATATTTAGTCCCCGAATCTCATTTTATAATTAGAAAATTGAGGCTTAGAGAAGGGTAGGGACCCCACCCGAAGCTGCACTTGTTTTCCATGTTAAAATTGTTTCATTAGGGAGAGATAGCATAGCACAGGATAGCCCTTTGCCTTGCAAGTGGCTGATGTGGGTTTGATCCTGGCACGCCGAGCCCACCAGGAGTGATACCTAAACACAAAGCAAGGAGTAAATCCTGGGCATGGCAGGCATGGCCCAAAAAGCAAAAAAAAAAAAAGTTTCTTTTTCATTAATTTATTTCCTCTTAAGATTTACCAGTGCTTTATGTATTTTGGAAATTATCAATAAATGGACTTAGAGATGACTACAAGAGTATGCTACCTGCACGGCAGAGCCTGGCAAGCTACCTGTGTTGTATTTGATATGCCAAATACCAGTAACAATTATAGACCTCATTCCAGAATGGATTGAGGCTCTTTATGTTCCTGGAGCAAGCAGATGCCCTTGGGCTCTACTTGCATGAGACAGGACATATGGAGATGTTACTGGGGCCGCCTCGAGCAAATCGATGATGAACGGGAAGACAGTGATACAGTGATACAGTGAACCCTTGTTAATTTGGTTGGTGGGAAGATATATTTTCCTAGTCTATGTGTTGTTTTTAAAATTCTGATGGTAGTTTCTTTTGTAATGAAGAAGCTTCTTAATCTGATAAAGCCCCATTTGTTTATCTTTGCTCCTGCTTCCTTGGCCAATGGCATTAAATCACTGAAAATACCTCTAAACTCAATATCATGAAGAGTTCTGCTTGTGATTTTCCTCAACATAATTTATGGATTCAGGTCTGATATCTAGGTTTTTTTTAATCCATTTTGAATAGATTTATGTGCATGTTTTAGGATAGGAATCTTAGTTCATTATTTGTGCGCAGTTGACCTGTTTTCCAACACCATTTGTTATATTCCTTGCTCTATTTTATGCTCTTAGTTCCTTTGTGATAGATTAGCTGGCTGTATACTTGAAGATCTATCTCTGAGCTCTCAATTATATTCCATCAGTTTGAGGGTCTATCTTTATTCCAGCTCCACAGTTTTCATTACTCGAACTTTATCATATAAAGTAGGGAAGAGAAAAGCTTCCCATCTTTTTTCCTATGAAAGTTTTGTCTATTTGGGCAGTTTTATTGCTCTATTTAGTCTTTAACTGCATTGGTCTGTGTCTCTAACAAAGCATCTTGGATTAGAGGGACAGTAGAGATTATGGTGCTTGTTTTGTACATGTCAACGCAGGTTAGATCCTATATGATTCCTAAGCCCACCAGGAATGATCCCTGAACACAGAGGCAGGATTAAGCCCTGAACACTGATAGGTGTGCCCCAAAACAAACCAAAAAAGTAGTGGATGTTCTATGGGGACTGCAATGAATCTGTATAGTGCTTTTAGGTGGAAATGTCACTTTGACAATGCTAATCTTTCACTCTGTGAACAGTAAATCTGTTTCCATTTCCTTGTATCAACCGACCCATCAAAAAATTGGGGAAAGAAATGAACAAAAACATCCTCAAAGAAGAAATACAGATGGCCAATGGATACATGAAAATGTGTTCTGCCTCACTGATCATCAGGGAAATTAAAATTAAAATAAGAATGAGATGTCACCTCACATCAGTGAGACTGGCAATAGAATGAAAATAATTAGTCTTGATGCAGAGATAAAGGGCCCTCATTCACTGCCGGTGAGAAGGTCAACTAGTTCAACCTTTAGACAACAATATGCACACTTCTCAAAAAAAAACTAAAATCGAACTTCCATATGACCTGGCAATCCTACTCTGGTCATCAACTCAGAAAAGACATTGCATTAGTAGTTCATGGCTGCACGAATCATAATAACCAAATTTTGGAAACAACTCAAGTGTCCAAAACAGATAACAGGATAAAGAATCTATGGTACATATGTACAGTGGCTGTAAGAAAAGATAAAATCATGCAAGTTGCTGCTACATTAATGGAACTGGAGGTTATCATGTCAAATGAAGTCAGCCAGAAGGAGAGAGGCAGATATAAAATTATCTCCCTCATATATGGAATTAAAAAAACCTGTAATGGAATTTAAAAAGAGACGCAAAACAACAGAATCTAAGAACTGTTATACAGAACAGAGCTTACTGTGACAGGGAGATGTGGGGAGCGTGTTGGGACAGAAGGTGTGTGTCAAGGAGGGGCCTTGAGATTATGGTGAAACAGGCATTCTGGTGGCAGGTGTGGAATTGGAATGTTGTAGGCATGAAATGAAACCACTAACAGTATTGTAAAATTTTGACTCATGTCTCTAAAAATATATCCAAAAAGTTGTATTTTTTGGATTATAATTTAATTGGAAAAATTATAATCCAATAATTATATAATTATTGGATATATAAATTTATAATTTATAAATTATAAATCATAAAAATAATGTGGTTTGGGGGTATACTCTAAAGCAAAAATCTGCCACTAGAAATAAGTCTTGGTAATAGGTTAATGTTACAGGAGGGCTCATGAGGCTAGCTTTAAAAGAGATATTCACATGTAAACATCGCCTATGAAGCCATCTCCTGGGGAAGACAATCAATAAAGAAGACAGACCTTCAACTACCTGCCTTTGCTTTATTTTGCTTTTTCTGTTAATCTGCCTGTCTTTTTCCCAGTATTCTCTGCACTGTTACTTGAAGATGGCATCAAAGAACTCGATATTTAGCTTTGCTGGGTTACTCCTACATGCAGGAGGGGTTTATATTAGCAATAAACTCCTCCTTACAATTTCTCTTATCAATGTAAACCTTGTCCAGACTGTTTATTTATTCAGACTGGGAAGAATCCAGACAAATACTGGATCATTTCTTTGGTGACCCAACATATATTTTACTACAAAAACAAACAAAAAAACTTCATCCTGTCAAAGATTCATAAATCCGGGGCTGGAGCGATAGTCCAGCGGTTAGGGCATTTGCCTTGCACGTGGCCGGCCGGGTTCGATCCCCCGGCATCCCATATGGTCCCCGAGCACCGCCAGGAGTGATTCCTGAGTGCAGAGCCAGGAGAAACCCCTGAGCATTGCCAGGTGTGACCCAAAAAAGCAAAAAAAAAAAAAAAAAAGGACTCATAAATCCAATATATCTTAATAAATCCTAGTAAATAAAATCATAAAATGTGACAAATCTGTTTTTGTGTGAGTCCAGAATCCAGAAGATTCTTTTTTGTGTCCCTGCTCCCACTGCCTTGTTTGTGGTTGTTGTGATGGCTGTGGGTAGCACAAACAACAGTCTTGGATGGTCTGACTATTTTTTTAGTTATAGCATTTGCTGGGGTCACATTTTGGGATCACACATCAGGTTGTGGTGCTTGTGTCCCTGACCTCACTGTTCAGTGAGGTTTGCACCTCTTAATCTGTGGTGCTTGGCCATGTGCTCAATCTCAACTGAGTAGTTTTCACTCTTAGGTGAGACTACAAGTTACAACCATGGGACTCATCTGGGGTGCATGCAGTGCTCACGAGCATGCTTGACAGAGGCTGTACTTCCCAACTCACACATATTTTGAGCTGAGGTTTCATCAAAATTATCTCCCGTGTCACCCTTAATTTTTGGTGCCCATACATGCCTGGCTATGATACAGGCAAAAAAAAAAACTTAGAGTGTAGGGTACTGTAGACAGGGATAATTGCCAGTATCAAACAGCAGTGCTGCCAGGATCATGCTTGGTACATATGGGGCTCTGGGATTTGAATTTGTGACCATGCATTCGCCAGGCAGGAGTTCTAAGTCCCTGCATTATTCATCTAAGCTAGGAAGATTTCTTAAATAGGGAATATCTGAATCGTTTTTTCCCATAATAATATACTTCACGACAATTTGAACTCCAAGAAAAAAAAGAATACTGCATTTTTAAGAAGGGAAGGAAATACGCTGTCTGGATGCTGGGAAACTGGCCTCACGACCAGATCAACAGAGCAAAACCAGTTTGAGCCTAGGTAGGCGGCTCCCAGAAGCGGGAATCACTGGGAATTCGTCAGATGGAGTCAGGAGTCGGCCATTCCCCTCTCCATTTTGTCGAGCCTTGTGGCCCGCCCAGGAGCTGCCCTGGGGCCACCAGCCATAGCATAAAGAACCTCACAAGCAGCTGGGGAAGCTGGAACTCAGCTTGCCCCGGGCCCAGCTGACTATGGGACCCCGGGAGAGGCAGATGGGTTTTTGGGAGTGGGCCCCATCACCTCTGGGGGGTCCCGGAAGCAGCCGGATGAGACTCGCCCATCACACTAGCCACCATTTTCGCTGTCCAGGCGCTGGGGAAACCACCTCACGACCAGATTAACAGAGCAAAACCAGTTTGAGCCCAGGTCGCGCGGCCGCTGCGACCATTAAAATAGTGGAAACAGTAATGTCTTTTGATGCACTGCATTCCACGATGAGCGGGAAGGTTTGGCCGGGAGGGAGAGATAAAAGAGGGAGAGAAATGACATACAGAACCCGCCAAGTAGTTGAGGTGTGGGAGGGGGGAGGGAGGTGGGGACATTGGTGATGGGAGATGGGTTTGGGTGGAGGGATGGGTGTTGGAACACTGTAGAACCAAAACTCTACATGAGCATCTTTCAATTGTATGTCTAAAATGGTGTAATAAAATTTGGGGGGGAATAATAAAATAAAATAAAATTTAAAAAAAAGAAGGGAAGGAAATATGCCTGAACATATTAGTTTTGGGGTCTTTGGCCTTTAGGCCTTTGTCTGATGTGTCATTAGTTAACAAATTATATTGCCCAAAATGAAGACAATCAGTTCAAGAATAACTTACACAGGTGATAAGTTCAAAATTAAAGAGCTTACTGAAGAGATTAGAAACTTCCTCAATAACTGAAACTAAGTCAAAGAAATCATGCAAGAATATAAGGTTGGTGCAGGGGAGAGGTAGGTCCTATGATACAGCAGGAGATAAGGTAGAAAGCACCAGGTCATAGGCAACCAACTGCCCATGGTAGCCAATCAGAATGTAGAAGGGGGGTGCAATTTGGCACCCTGGGGGGTAGATTTGGCAGTCAATAAAGGACACCCCTCCCAGGTTCCCTCTATCTCTCTGGCTGGCCCACTTCTATGCCGGATCCCTCTCTCCCCCCCCCAGATCAGGTAGGGCACAGTACCCAGTACGGATAGGTCACACAAGGCCAGGTAAGGGCATGACAGATTGCACTCAGAAGGGCCAGGTCATGGGCAGGGCTAGGAGGCTCAGGACAGCTCAGATGCAGGTAAGGTATGGATGCCCAGGTACTGGCAAGGTACTGAGCACAGGAGTCTCCGCGTGCCCAGGGTCATGGTTGGAGACTAAGGACAGTA